>CM077008.1:64333028-64616847 GCA_039090855.1 Macrothele yani | reverse complement strand
AAGAGACGCCGAAGAACTTACCGAGCGAAATTTGCTTGTTAGGTTTAAGACTCTACATGTGAAATGTGACATACCACATGTTTCGTGTCAGAAGTAGGGACCTGTAAGAGCGGACGCATTAACGATGTTAATTCATTTTAATGATGAACATTATGTGAATATTTTCTAACGAAAGAAACATCGCAAGTTCCCGTAAAATGGCGACAGAAAGTTCGCAAAATATTCTTCATATTTTTGTGTTTGAAGTCGAGGAGTTATAACAAAGGACTTCAGGTTCGCATGCCTTAGAAGGGCGAGGCCTTTTTTCGATGAACTGAGAGTATCGTCAATGATACGGCGATTTTCACAGTACATTGTTCATCTCGACTTCGCGCCTACTAGTCTGAAATGCAGACATACTTTTTTGTATCAATATAACAATGTTTATTGTATTACTATACGGATGTACTCCGGCGGTAGGATTACTTTCTCAAAAGGAGGCACTCACTAATAGATGACCTGGGGAGAAGCGAGGACGCGCAGGGGAGGATTAAAAGTCCAGCAGCAAGAAACCCAGCCATCGCCTATGGGGTGTGTCCGGTGAAGGGCGCCAAAGGTAACCCACGTGACCAGAGAGGCGAGCGACATGAACCGATCAGCGTGAGGTCAAGGTCAGCGCCGACGTCTTTGCGAGAGTGGGTAAGAGCGAAGGGGAGGCGAGCAGGTCACTCGGAGAGGAGCTGTTTGTCAGTCTGAGTTCGGAAATTGGAGGGTGCAAGCTCTCCGAGAAAAGGAAACGCTACGCGTTTGCCTTTATTGTGCGGTCTCAGGGAGATTCCAGGATTGAGAACTCTCGAAGTTCACGGAAAGTTAGCGATCATCTGTCCTAGAAGAGATAGGTCGCCGCTGCAACGGAATCAAGCTCGTGTCAGGGATTCCGTTTGGGTAGTGGATATTACACTACGGAAATACGGAATTAGTACAGTCTGCACTGAAACATCGGTTAGGGAAGGGATAAGCTATGAAGACTATTCCTTAAGTTTCGACGAGATATAGGTTTACCTAGTGCCAAGGAGACTCTAAGTTAGGACTTCAACGCGGAGCAAGAGATTTCTTCGGAATTCGACCATCTTGGTTTGCGCGTTCCACGATCCTTGCCAGGTCCAATCCTAATGAGGCCTGATGTTCAAGAGCGAAGTAATACGCCGCCAGCAAAATTCTAATTGATATTGAAATAAATGTTCGTATGTCTTTTAACCAAGAGTCCTCTTCAAATTATTGTTGCTGAAGGTGAATATATTTCTGTGTGATCAGCTGTTGTCCACTCCGTCTTCCGGTTCACAGATTTATATATTAAAGTAGGGAAGGCTTCGTTTGTTCGCTCGAACAGAGTGAGAGTGAGAGAGTATTTCTGGGAAGCATAAACTCCTCTCTGTTGTTGTGAGAGCCCATATAGCGCGGACGCTCCTCAGATCCTTAAGTAGGAGGCGGCGCTAAGTCACGTGACGGCACGTTCGCTTTTACAGCCATAGATTGATCTTTTTAATCAACAAACCTGATCTTTATCGGATATATTTTGGAAACCTTCCGGTAGTTCCATGTATACTTCTTCGTCCAAGGTTCCGTTTACATATGCCATTACGAAATTCAGCTGGTAAGCTGTTAAGCCATTTTTAACAGCATGAGCAATCACAGTTCTAATCGAACTTAATTTGGCAACTGGTGAAAAATTTCTTCGTAATCAATTCCTGGTGTTTGGGAACACCCTTTTGCAACCAGTCTTGCTTTTTAATTTTTCAACGCTAACATCTTGACTGAATTTCGTTTTTAAGACCCATTTGCAACCAATAACTCTTTTATGTTTTGATCGTGATACCAATTCCCATGCGTTCTCCTTGACGAGAGCATCATATTCGCTTTGCATAACGATCTTCCAGTCTTTAATTTGCATACCATTTAAAGCTTCATAAACATTAGGATTAGATTTTACATTATTGACAAAGTGAGTTGTTTCAGTAATGTCAGCGGGAATCGTTTGATACTGTTTTATGGGTCTGCCAGGTTTCACAGTACGAACTTTTCTAGGACGGCCAACAGTTCTCACTTCCGCTACTGCTTGACCTTTGTTTGTAAACAATGGTGAATTTTGTTCTCTTGAGGAATCTGGCACGACTTCCTCTGACGTAGCTTTGTGTGACGTATCTGCCTGTGATGTCATGGCTTCTGGCGTAACGTCTGTTTCACTCTCGGCGTCTGGTGCGCTATTCTCATCGGGTGAGGGTGGCGTGCCACTCGTTCCGGTAATTGGAATATACGTTTCAGACGACGTGAGGAGGTCGAATTCATAACCAAATGGAAAGTTATCTTCAAATTCATCAATACAATGGACGACACGGCTTGCGACTATTTTTCTGGGATTTTTGTTCCATAAGCGGTATGCTTTGGATTCCGTTGAATAACCAACAAATATATGCTCTCGAGATCTCGGGTTGAATTTACCTCGTGATCGCTTATTCAAAACATAAGCTTTTGCCCAAACACCTTGAAAAATGACACATTTGGTTTGACGCCAAACAAAGCTTCATGTGGGGTGATATTTCCATTCAAACTTCGTGTTGGAGAGCGGTTTCTCAGGAATACAACACAGTTTATTGCTTCCGCACAAAAGCTAACAGGTAGCCCGGATTGTATCAACAAACACCTTGCCATTCCTACAATTGTGCGATTATATCGCTTGGCAACTCCATTTTGTTGTGGCGTTAATACCGTAGACTTTTCTCTGCGTATTCCTTCCTGCTCCAGATAAGCGTTGAAATAATCTCCACAATATTCGAGCTCATTATCGGTACAGAGTGTTTTGATTTTTACTCCTGTACGGTTTTCCATTGCGGCTTTGAATTTTCTAAAAGCTTTCTGTACTTCGCCTTTTGTTTTAAGACAGCTTATTTCAACGTAGAGCGACTTGTTGTCAATAAACGTAACGAAGTAGTTGAACCACCAAGAGATTGAGCTTTCATCGGTCCACAGACATCTGAATGAAGTAGGTCCAATAATTCTTTGCTTTCGAACCTAGATTTCTTCGGAAAAGGGTTCGCCATCTGCTTCGCCTGAATGCAGACTTTACAATTCCTTAAGGTATCCTTATTTGCAAAAGACAGTCCTTGCACCATTTTGTCCGCTTTCAGCCTTTTTAAATCATTTTCATTTAAACGACCATATTTCTGATGCCATTTCTGAAATTCAGTGACCACCGCCACACTTTCGTAGCTTGGTGTGACATAATATAATTCACCTTTTCTAACAGCTTGAGAAGTATAGTCCCATTAGATTCAACGACCCTGGCTTCTTTTTCGGTGAAAATAACTGAACGGTCATTTGCTGTGGCTTTTGACACAGACAGTAAATTGCTTTTTAATTCAGAAACACAGAGTACATTTTCTAATTGAACGGTTCTTACTCCTCTCCCGTTCGGTACTGCGATCCGTGCCAGTTACCTCTGTTGTTTTGTCAACGTTCCAGTTACTTCTGTTGTTTTGTCAACGTTCCAATTACTTCTGTTGTTTTGTCAACGGCAAGCTTTACAAAACAATTTGTCTGTTTGTTCATTTCAAAGAACATATCTTTTTCCTTGCACATGTGAGAAGTCGCTCCACTATCTAAGCACCATGCAGATTTCGCGTTGCCATTGACACTCATGCTTATAGATGCATGAGTACTTTCATTTCTCAATTTTATTACCATGGAAGCATCTGGTCTCAAGGATTCTGCCTTTCTGCCAGCAATTCTTTTGCAGGATTCCAAAGATTTGTGACCCGTTGTCGAACATCTATAATTACGGAACACTTTGTCGTTCCGTCTGTGGTATTTCCCTGATTCTTCCTCCAGTTGCTAGAGCTTACTTTCGGGTTTAAATTACCATGTCTGTTGGAAGACAAGTATGTCTTTTGGCAATATGGGTTCTTTTTGCTTTTCGAGCCTTCCATTCTTCTCAAAGTTTGACTTTCAAAACATCGAGTTTAGGTAGCTCATCTCGAGAGTCTATGGCACAACGGAAATTATCAAAAGTTTCAGGAATGCTGTACAACATCAACATTGAAAGAAGATCATTAGCTATCATTACATCCATTTCATGAAGTTTATCGACTGTTTTTGAAAATTCAGTCAGGTGTTCTGACATATCAATAATGTCGTTTATTTTACGAAACAGAAGCTGCTTTAGTAGTGTGGCCTTTTTAGCTGGTCCTTTTGATTCCTAAACCGATTGAAGTTTTGCCGGACTTCGCATGGACTTTTGCAGTTCTTTACCTGACAAAGCTCACTAGGACAGATTGAAAGAATTATATTTGCTTTAGCCTTCTGGTCAGCTAGAGTCCATTTGTTGAGCTCCTCTATCTTAGCTGCGGTTGTTCCGCCAACCGGTTTCGAATTCTGACCTGCGACATAACTGCGACGATCATTATGGGCCAGAATGGATTCCATTTGAATTTTCCAAGTGTCATAATTACACTTGTTTGACTTGTCAATAATTATATGCGACATCATCTATTTATAAATACAGTAAAAAAATTTAATAAAAATTGATTGCTAACAGCTGAATCGAACTCTTTTTACATATCGTCTTACGCCTTCTTACTTTTCATCAGTCCGAGCTAAGAATTAGTTGTCGCGTCCTTCTCTAGGCCCATAACCCATTGTGGAGTGAAAAGCATAGATGCAGCAGGTGACGCTGTGAAATCACTCTTACTGAGACATGATTGAAAATAGATGTGATTTAATTATTTAATATCTTAGTAATTAATCATCAAACATAAACAAATAAAGAATACAGCGATGACTCTCAAATACAACCTTTGACTGTGAAGGAAACAGCAGCTTTTTATACTTTAGCCGTTATGACACGCATATTTTAAAGTGCGTGTCACGAGAACAATGCGTGCCAGTATCTATATCTCACTTGACTTGAGTTACATTATAAAAGAGCGAATGAATGAATTACGTCGTTACATGAGAATAATAAATAACAAATAAGGATTGATTTCCAATAGAATCCTTTTCCAATGGCACCAAAATGAGTTTCGTACTGTCCAATCAAGAAAGTTAAGAAAGAAATCCATGTGATATTTTTTTTCAAACCCAAATTCATCTGATATTTCTTTTTCGAATCCAAATTCATCTCATATTTTACGGTTTCGGAAAGAAGAATACAGTTCTTGAAACGCGCCTTCGTTTTTATGTCGAGAATATCGACGAAACAAGGACTCCAACAATCAGTCGGGCAAAAAATATCTGCTTTAAAATCCCCTTTGTAAGCCTACGTTTCTGGATTTCTCAGGAAATCTCTTTCCTTTTGGGTATAGAATTGCCGTTACAAATTGCTGAAAGGTTGTTTCACCTGCAAAAAGAAGTAAAACACTTCACTCCACTTTTCAGCAGTACACAACCGATGTCTCCTAGCAAACTGTACTCTCCTGATCTTCATAACGGGAGTCAATCGAGGCTTATATGCATATTTGGAAGACTTCAATCAAAATTATTTACTCAAACGTTTTGCAAGAGAGTTGACACTAACTTCTGGACACTCAGAATGTAAAGACTTCTTGATCTTCTTGCAGGAACTCTTCGGGGAACACACGAGGATTCGTCGTATAGCATGGTCAACTCGGAACATTGTTTTCTTTGGACCGCCATTACCCTTCCGATTGCTAAGTATCTCATCATATTTAAATTTCATGACCTCATTATAGATAGCAGTCTAGCTGACGTGCAACTTTGCACTTATTTTTCGTTCAGTGTCCTCCTAGGTATAAAGTCACTATTTGTTTCCTCTGAACAACACACAATGACGCTTTTATTTGCCCTTGCCACATAGAGATAATGCAAATCACAACATCTCTGCATGGAAATCATTTGGCAATTTAAATTCAAATGGTTCGCTAACTAGATAAATCTTTGCTGTTGATATACACTAATTGTAACAAAGATCGCGCACCAAGAAGAAAGCGTTGGATTGAAATGAGATTTTAGTAGTGAGATGGTACATACCAAGAACAGAAGTTATTAAAATATCACAGCAGCAGGACGACGTACCGCGTACATACGGTACACATTCCGGTCAGCGTTAGTTCCGCGTTGGACTGCCTCGTGCTCGGATACATGTCGCGATACGGCTGGCATGGAGTCAAAGAGACGCCGTATGTTATTCTGGGACAGATTGGCCCACACGTCTTGCAACTGACGCTCTAAATCACGAACACTGGAACATGGAGAAAGCTGGCGTCCCATCTAGTCCCACCAGCGACGGATTTACCCCTAGGCCAACTAGGCCGCGGCCTAGAAGCCGCAGTCTCTAGAGGGCCGGTGGTGTAGAATTCAGAAAAACGGAGAGAACAGAACAGAAAAACTTAGAAAAGGTAGGTACCGTTATTTTAATTTACTTGAATAAAATAAAGTAGTGGTAATTTTTTATTTTATCTTGATTGATAACTAAAGAAATGAGAACGTCATACCACGTCACAACTAAAGAAATAAGCTGCAGTTCATTTATTGTCTAGTTATTGTACTCATAACTACTTTTGTCTATTAGGTTTAGTTGTATTTGTAAATGTTAGAAATAACGGTTTCATTTTGTAAAGTATAGCAAAAGCTGAGTACTCATACTTGCAGTAGATTACTTATTTAAGCTCATGATTCCATTTTTCTTATGTACAAATAAATCAAACTTGTAAAAAAAATATGTCAGTTTATATAATTTCCTAAACACCTTACAATTAATTTTTATACACTATTAATTTTTGTTGTCGTGATACAATTTTAAAGAATCAAAACAAAAAATACTATTGTTTACTTTCGTGTTAAAAGAAAGCATCGTGTGTCGGTTTCAAATGTAGGTCTAAGGTTTCAAATTGCAAAGTGTTGTTCCTGGATAAGCACGAACCTCTTTGTTTATGTTTACAAATATTTTTTTATAACCTTTAATTTAATAGCAAGTCAAATCAAAATAATTTTTAGTTAAATAATACTTATTTAACAATAAAATTATACTATCAATTATTATACAATTCTTCACTTAAAGATAAGTTTATTAGAAAAGCTTATAGGAGCAAATTCAAATATGGGTGACCGGGTGGGGAGGCCGCATAGAAAATTAGGCCTAGGGCCTCAACAGCCTTAAATCCGGCACTGGGTCCTACACATGCTGGATGGGCAGGTGATCTGGCAGGCTACGAAAACGTCGAAGTATGAGGTAGAAAGTCCGTAGAGAGCTGTGTGCGGACGGGCGTTATCTTGCTGGTAAATGCCTCCGGGCTGCCCCGTCAGGAATGGCAGCACATGGGGCTGCAGGATCTCCTGTGCGTAGCGCTGGGCTCTCAACGTTCCTCAGATTACTGCGAGGAAAATTCGGCTATCATATGCGGTGGCTCACCAGACCATCACGCCTGCAGTTAGGGACGTGTGCCGCTGTATAGTGAAGTTGGAATTGTAGCGCTCGCCCGCGGTTCTCCACACTCTGACACGGTGGTCGTCTGTTCCCATACAGAAGTGGGATTTGTCGCTGAACACTATACGTCGCCAGTTCGTACATCCACGTTGATCGCTGCTGATACCAATGCAATCGATGCCAACGCTGGTCAGGTGTTAATGGCAGAAACCGTAATGGCGTCGAAAGTGCAGGTTCACCTCTGCCAGGCGTGTGGAAATGGTTCTGGCAGACACAGGAGTCCCTTGTACAGCCGCCACATTTTCTGGATATTGGACAAGGACGTCGTTGCATCTGTGTGCGCCGCTCTCACGATCCCACGGTCCTCTCTGCTGGAGGTGTATCTGGGTCGTCCAGAGCCAGTCCTCCGTGTCTGGGTGCCTTCCCGTGTACATTGCTCTGAACACGGTCTCCCCGTACTGTTCGTCCGGCCCAAACGGCGGCTGATTCGGCTCGCCGGCCACCCTTCCTCTTTAATCCGGACGATACGGCTTCGTTCAAACACCGTCAGTTGCCCGTACGCACATCTGCGGCAGCCTCTCGGCATGTCTATCGCTCAAGGATCAGACCTGACCCTTTCCGTACACTTCGGCACGCATGTGGAATCCCCTGCGCGTCGCCTTATAAGCCCTAAGTATTGCGATTGCAGCGACGGTCTTGGACGCACGGGCATGCGGAATTGTACGAAACTTTAATCATTTGCATGTCTGCCCTTCCCGTAGCTATTCGCTGAGTTTCGCGTTGATCGCACGGTTTTTATTGCTGCGAGGATTTTTATGACAATGACTGTATGATGCAGTTATGAAATGAAATGGAACAGTCACGAAATGATATGATGCCATCCGACGAAAATGTAAAAACTGATTGGTGATCTTAAACTTTTGAAAATGACTGTATCTTGCTTATTAAACATTTTAAATACTCATGTTAGCACACACACACAGTCTATGAGTTTCTGCCACTGCTCCTTAGCATTTGATTTCCAGACGTTAGCAATAGAACTTTGCCAGATCTACAGTGCTGCTATACTGGCGGCCATACTGTAAGTATGCCATGATAATAGTTCCTGCATATTGTCAATTGGGTTCAAGTCAGAAGAACACGCAAATTAATCCATAACAGGAATACCATTAATTTGACACTACTCCAAGATAGAATTCGTATTATGAATCAGAGCATAGTCCTGCTGAAATTGGAATTTTAAAAATCTCATCAGTAAAAAAAAGACAAAGAAAGGATATAGCTTATTATAATATTCATACAAGTACTTGTGAATGCCAACGAGATGCTTTTTTGTTTCTGTGCCGCTAAAACCTCTCCAGATTATGACATTTCCTTCCCGAAGCTTCGAAAATGTCACGTTTCCTTTCTGAAAATCATACAAATAACATGTACAGACGTCCTTCTTGTTTATCTTTTTTTTCCTATTGTCAGTTAACAACATGCGCTACAGGTCTGGCTTTAGTTTTCCTTCCTTATGCTGCTTACTTAATGGACTACGTCTTAATTTTCCTATGGCGTAAATATCTAAATGATTTAATAATTCGATGAGCAGCAGATTTTGATGCGTTAATATTTGATGCCACCGTTTCTCGTCGATACTAAGAGTATGTACAATTGCTCATACACCACAAAGTATTCGCTTCAGACGGCAAGTCATGGCTGTAGAACCGTCTAGCCGACTTATTTATGCAGTACAATCTTGTGAAATTCACATAATTTGAAACTATATGGTGAGAGTCGTATTGATTAACAGCTATGCGTCGTATTGACTATCTAATTCTGAACCATTCAGGTTTTCGTTGCTCTTCCAAATTCAGCATTTCACATCGTCCCATGACTAACAGCTCTTCGCTTATCTCATGAAACTAAAAAGTTTTTTTTTCGGCGAATGAAACTAACGAAGTTTCATTCGACATCGCCCCGATCTGTTAATCCCAATATTAGAACTGTTCGCAGGATTACTTCAGTTGCATATTACTAAGCTTTTACTAAGCTTTTTTTTTTATTAGAACTGTTAGCAGGATTACTTCAGTTGCATATTACTAATCTTTTTTTGTTATTAGAACTGAAGTTTGCTCTACATTTTGAAACACTGTGAATGACAAAAACGTAATATTTTTTCTTGAACTCTACGTTCATGTCTTTAACCGTATTTGTAACATATAACAGGAAAAAATAATGGCAAATGTTTTATAAAAATGAACAAATATGAATTCAATTACTGGCGATGTCATATTTTACCTCGTGGTCAATACACCATGCTGCAAATTCGCTTTTGATTGAGGTTCTATCACTTTGGGACGTTATTCACAATCGCCATATCTTCATCTTTCCCTTTTTATTAAGCAGGCAAAAATTCTCTTCTAGCTGATTTTCAGTGCCATGCGAAAGCGCGAAGCATCAGCGTTTCAATTAGAATATTATTCCGCTTCGATTACTTAATAGCAGGTTCTATAAAACTCTAATATAATGGCAAAGGTTTCATAAAACTGACCACACTGTTACCCTTCCAATAGAACTACGCTTTTTATTTAGCACATTTTAGTTTTACTTGCGATCGCATTAGGTCAAAACACTCGCGGTAGTTTCTATTTTTTGCTCTTAATTCTTGTTTTTCAGACTCTAAAATTCAAAAAATCTTCAACTTTCTCAAACTTAATATCCTAACCTCGGCTTATATCAAAGCCTACTTCCGTTACTTACCCTGTCTTCCTGGGTCTTCTCTTGTGGAGCCCCTCATCTTTTTCCGACACATTCCCCTGAAGATGTCCTCTAACACCTTTTCATTGATCTTCTATTTTCATTCCTACCGAACAAATAAATTCACCGATGGAAACGTACTTAAGCATAACCCCACCAACAAATGCCATTAACTACTCGGAGCTATCTTTCTCCATATAACTCCATATAACACTGGATACCCAAAGTAGTATCGGACAATCCCGCTACCGTGACTAACCCCAATAAAATCAATTAACCGGCCATAAAAATTGGTGCCGCGTCTTCCTCTTAAAAACAAAAAATTACGTCAAACCACAAAGACAAAGAAAAGTGGTAAACCGTCTCACTACGAAACAAAGAAGTTCCCTGCAACATATCGCGGACTACTAATGTCGAATTGTTGGAAAAATAAAAAATAAATGAAAAATAAATTAAGTTTTAACTAATATGATGTCATATATTTACCCTAAGAAGCATGTTTCAGCCTATCAGTAATCTACTTAAAAGGAACTTGGTTGGAGCTTGTATTGTTTCTCCTAACAAAAGAACAAAGTCAAAAAATCATATGATATCGCTCTCCATCCATAATAGGTTTTCTTTGTATTTTTACCTGATACAATCTGTAGTTTTATCTCTTTTACAGCATTTTATCTTTTTTTCCACCCACAATCCACGTGATGTTGTTGATAAATGATTTTGTGCTGACAATTACTTCTCAATATTTTGATTTAATGGTACATTTCAACTTAGTTGCGTAAGCATGGCATGGTAAGTTAAGTTACGGATGCTTACACTCAGAGAAATTTCGACTTCTGACATTACGCAATATTTTTAATTAATCTATGTTGATAACAGGCCTTTAAGTTTTTCCTACTTGTACTGGCAACATTAGAGGGCAGAAAATTTACTATTAAGATTCTTTTCCACAAAGGTTTTGTTTGTTGCTTAGAATGCGCAAAATGTACATAACAGCAGCAACATAATAATTGCGTAAGCAGCGTAACCCACACAATCCAAACATTCGCACAAAAAAGCACGAAGCGTTCAGAATTTGGTACACTTCACCGACATCACATACAGTACATGATCTTACAAATTAAACCATGGTGCCGGAAAAGTCGAAAATAGATTTTAGTAAAAGAAATCGAAACAGAGTAGCAGAATGTTGGTATATACGTACACATAATCAAAAGGTGATGTAGTTGATATATGATTTTGTGCTCACAGTGACTTCTAAACACTGTATATTGTTTTAATAGTACATTTCATCTTCGGCGCATAAACATGGCATGGTAAGTCAAGTTACAGATGATTACACTCAGAGAGGTCTCATCTTCTCAGATCAGGCAATATTTTTAATTTGACACACACAATCCAAACATTCGGACAAAAAAGCACGTAGTGTTCAGAATTTGGTGCACTTCACCGAATTTACATACATTATATGACCTTACAAATTCAACCGTGTGTACGGCAAAGTCGAAAATAGATTTTGGTAAAAAAATCAGAAACAGAGTAACAGAATGTAAAGGCATTTGGTATGTAACTATATACGTATAATCATAAGTTTCCTAAACAGTTTTTTAAACATATAAAATAGCCCACACATTTTGATTATGCATCATTACAAACACATTGATCTCAAAAGTTGGATGTCAAGTTTCATCGCATAAAATGTTTAATAACTAATATTATCTCCTCCCCACTTACGGGCAAACAGCTTCCACATAGATGACCCATGCTAATAACAAGGTTCCTGATGAGCTCTGGACTCAATGAATCAATCCCATTTCTCAAACAGGGCTGTACTTCGCGTGTGGAGGTTCGTGGGACGATCTGTAACATGTCTTCCTAAAGCATTACAAGAATATTGTAATGCTTTAGGGAGACATATTACAGTTTAGAGTTTGGATCTTGTGACCAGGACGGCCAATCCATCCTTCGAATATTCTCCATCTCAAGGAAATAATCGACGATCTGAACCCTATGGGGACGAAATTTATCGTTAATAAAAGGAACTGAGACTAACAGCACGCCGGAAAAGCCGAACAGAGATTTCGACGATCTTGTTTTCATACTCTGAACAGTGAAATTGTTGTTCTCAATTACGTGAAGTGGTGCACAGCTGTTCAGGATTGTACCATTTCAGACTAGCAAACAACGTCTACCAAAAGTGTCATTTTCAAATGTTGGAAGGAAAATTACGGGTCACTTGCTTCCTCCAGACGAAACGACTCAAACAATGAGTTTTTAAATTGAATCTCGACTTATCAGTAAAAAGAGCACCGGGTTATTGTTCTTGGCTGCATAAAAATGTTCTCTGTACTCGTTCATGAAAGATAAACTGTGAAATGAAGTAAGAGGGACACAAACCGTATTCTTGCATGAAAGTCACTTTCACTAAACCGTCGACGTACGAGTATGCTTTGCCTTTGACACAGTTACTATGTGGCTGCAGTTTCTGTGTAGAAAACTGCCTCGCTGTATACGTCTAGTAACGTCTCCTTGTTAAAGCAAAATAATTGTCATCGTGAAGTGTAGTAATCCAGGGGCTGGAGATCGTGACATATAATCAGTGTCATTAATCACCTTTGGCTGGAGATCGTGACATATAATCAGTGTCGTTAATCACCTTTGGCTGGAGATCGTGACATATAATCAGTGCCGTCAATCACATTTGGCTGGAGATCGTGACATATAATCAGTGCCGGCAATCACCTTTGGCTGGAGATCGTGACATATAATCAGTGTCGTTAAATTGCTGCCGTAATCCTGAAACCACTTTTGAGTGGATATTCAAATCTTTTGTCACAGGAACTACGGCGAATGCCTTGCTTCCAGCATGGCTATGGCATTCCACTTACTGATATGATAAACATGGGAATTGGTTTTCGTCCGAAGTGAAGCTTCTTACACTCGCTGAATACGTAGCATTGTCGTCCTGGAAGAAGCAATCGTGGTGTCTGTTGAACTGCCACAACTTTGGGAGCATTGAGTTATCCAGGATATCTCGATACAGCCTTGAGTTCATGCTGTGATGAATAACAACCAGTGGACTCATACCGTGCCAGATAAAACAGCTCCACGACATTACCCTCCCACCTCCGTACTTCATAGTCGGCACTGTACACTCTGGAAGCAGACGTTCTCCGGGTAACCGCCAAACCCAGGCACGTCTATCCGATTGGAATAATGTGAAGAGGATTCATCCCTCCATAACATCTGCCGCTATTGCTCCAATATCTAATTGTTGTGCTGTTGACACCATCGTAGCCGCGAGGCTTTATTGGTTGGATCTTCCTCTGCAGCAACCTCCGATCACTGGATTGTAGTTTCGTGGGTTTTCCAGGTCAAGGTGAATTCTTGCAGTATTCCGTCTTCTTCCACTTGTTATTGATAAAGGACACAGTCGATTTAGTGACCTGTCCTACATCAGCAATTGTTCTTATGCTCATATTTTCAACTGAGCAGCCT
The DNA here is from genome assembly GCA_039090855.1 of Macrothele yani. Taxonomy (NCBI): domain Eukaryota; kingdom Metazoa; phylum Arthropoda; class Arachnida; order Araneae; family Macrothelidae; genus Macrothele; species Macrothele yani. The sequence goes on along the minus strand of CM077008.1, from coordinate 64,603,193 downwards.
ATAATGACACCCTTTTCAAACTCGGAGAGCTCTCTGCTACTAGCCATTTTATCAGCGATTGATCTGAGTAAATGTTGCCACTCCTGTTGCTGTTTTTATACCTTATCAACCACGTGTCTTCTGCAGGAGCACAACATTGCGCCTGCGTGGGGGTGTTCAATCACTTTTGTCCACATAGTGCACTTGTTGTAAATCTGCGTGATTTAATAACATGCTTCAAAGAAGATAAAACAAATGGTTTTATGTATGTTGCAAGCCTTACTGCCAAAAAATTAAATGAAAATGGGATATGATGATTTCAATATACCCCTTAAAAAGGTTGAAAAAGAAAGGTTAACATGTGAGTATTCTGTTCATAAAGTAAACTGTACGTTATGAATAGACTACTCATCTTTACTGCGTCAATTAAATGCATTGAATTCTCTGAGGCTTCTCTAAAATCTGAATTAACCATGTGGAAGTCTCGATAAATTCAGGAGTCAAAATTTGTTCGAAAGGTTCCGAAATCGTATCAAGCAATATACACTGAAGTGCCAGAAAAACTGGTACAGACGAGCTTACGCAAAATACATAGCAACGTCACTGATGCGCTTACTTGGTTGCATCCGCCAGATCGTATATAAAGCTATATACATCTTTGCCAGCTGTCAGAGCTGTTTTCGGCATGAGAATGACTAGTAATAGCGATGTAAGCAATTTTCAACGCGGTGTCATAGTTGGCGCTCGTGAGGTGTGCCATAGTATTTCGGAGGTAGAAACGTAGTTCTGATTTTCACGGACGACCATTGCTAGGGTGTACCGTGACAACCAGATTTCCGGCAAAACCTCCAACCTACGATACCAGTGTGGCCGTAAAAAGACATTGGGTGAACGCGACCATCATCGGCTGTCAAGAATCGTTTCACGCGATAGGCGTGCAACACTCTCGCAGGTAACATCGGAATTCAATGCTGCAGCCTCAACAAGAATCAGCGCCCGGACTGTGCAACGTACCCTGCACGATATGGGCTTTGGGAGCCGACGCCCAACTCGAGTCCCCTTGATGGGTGCACGACACAGAGCTATGCGCCTCACTTGAGCAGTACAACACCGCCACTGGACACTTGATTACTGAAAACAAGTAGCCTGGTCTGACGAGTCGCATTTCCAACTGTATCGGACAGATGAAAGGATTCGTGTGTGACGCAAACCCCATGAAGCCATGGATCCCGCCTGTCAACACGGAACTGTACCGGCTGGGGAGGGGGGGTCCGTAATGCTAGGGAGGGGGTTAGCTGGACTTCACTGGCATCCCTAGTACGTCTACAACACGTCTGTGACTGGCCAATGCTATGTGCGCATCCTTTCTGACGAGGTACACCCGTTCATGTCCTGCATTCATGCTGATGGGTTGGGCCTGTTCCGATACGACAATGCATCTCCACACAAGTGTCGGGACGCCACATTATGGTTAGAGGAGCATTCTTCTGAGTTTGGAGTGTTGCCATTTCCGCCCATGTCCCAATTTCTGAACGTGATAGAAAATATTTGGGATGCCATGCAACGCGCTATCGAACACAGGAATCCGAGATCTCGGAATACACCCGAATTGTGGAAAGCTCTGCAGGAAGTATGGTGTGCATTGCCTACAGCATATTTCCAGAAGCTAGTGGAGTCCATGGCCTGTCTTATTATTGCAGTCCTGCGCTCTCGTGGGGGACCTAACATGTATTAGACTGGTGTATCAGTTTTGCTGGCACTTCAGTGTATAATTCTTGCGATAAAGACATTTATCTGAATGGTGAAATTGTATTAAGTTTACAAATAAATGTTGCCACAGCAAAACAAGGATTTTCTTCTCTGCGACACGCCGTCTGCAAACCTGGCTGAAAAGCCGAATTTAGTGGGGAAACACTTTTAGGAGACGCTCTGTTTCAGTTTCGTCAAGATATGGAACTTTACCCGCAGGTCAGTTTAAATAAATTTACAAAATCATAGAAATTTATATTAGATTTTGTAATATAAAAAAAGTGTAAACTTACTTTAACGTTCTTTTCCATATATTCGATTATTAAAAGATAATATTAACCATACTTACATTTATTTCACTTGAATTTCAAAGAAACCGGGAATGGTTCAAAGTGCGTTTTCGGTAAATGTGTGCTTGGCAAAAGTGGTCTTCAAAAATGTTAAGCTCATCTGAATTTATTTTTTCTTTTGAGCATTTTATTAGCTCATTAGTGTAGCATGACTGTTCAACACACAATTTGTTTTCTGTGCGAAATTCGGTGTTTATTATGGAGTGTTGCCCGCTGAATCTAAATCTGCAGTCCGTTTCATTCTATCACGTAGCATTTCTGAGAACACAATTATTACTGTATTTCTATGTATAGAGAAATCGTCGGCGGATGCTCTCAAAACGGGAGTTCCTGTGCTGGACTTTGTTCAATATCGTTATAGCAGCATACAATGAGTCATCGTGCTCTAAGAGCAGCGTTCACCATTTACGCACCCCTTCAGTCAGAGTCAGTTGTTTATGAGTGAAACATATCGCGAAAGTGCGTTAATTCTTTCGACATGTTTTGCTCTGTATGTTGAGTTTACACCGAAGAAAAACAGGAAGACATTCACACGAGTGATAAAACAAGACTATGAATTTTATTTCTTATGTAAGGTTGGTGACCGAGACCAAAAGTTTGCACCACATTCATGTTGTGTAAATTGTGTTGTGAATCTCAGAGCATAGTTGAAAGGACAAGGGCGTCATATGCCATTTGCCGTACCTGATGTATGAAGGGAACAGAAAGATCGCGCGACAGTTTGCTGTTTTTGTTTAACGAAAGTAGCCTGATTTTCTTCAAAAATAAACGTTCTATTGTTTATCCTAATGTTCCTTTAGTCATAAGACCGGTGTCGCAGTCAACCTCCGGTACTCGCCGATGTACATAATGAAAGTAGTGATGAAGAGGAAATGCTGTATGTTAACAAGATGAAGAAGTTGACAGTGCAAGCTCCTCAAATCTTCATATGATCACACAAGAAAAACATAATGACCTGGTAAGAGATCTAAATCAATCAAAAGCACAGTATATTTTTGTTCCAGGAACGAAGATGACATACGTTAGGTCACGTCACAGTGAGTACATGCCGTTTCTCAGTGAAAGTGGTGAACTTTGTTACTGTAACAACATTGGTAGGTTGTTTGAAGCTCTTAGTATCGAGCACAAACCTGAAGAATGGATATTGTTTGTGGATTCTTCTAAAACCAGCTTGAAATGCGTCTTGCTACACAATAGTAACGTGTATCCATCTGTTCCTGTAGCACATTCACTACTATGAAAGAAACATGCAGCAATATCAAAATTCTATTAGAAAAAATCAACTATGAAGCTTACGAGTGGAACATCTGTGCTAACTTAAACGTAATAGCGATATTGCTTGGTTTGCAGGGTGGACACACAAAATACTGCGGTATTCTCTGTGAATGGAAAAGCAGGGCAAAAGGGAATCACTATGTGATGAAATAGCGGCCACTAGCGGGCAACTCGTGTAAATCTAACACTTGGCGAAAATAATGTGAAGGCTGTTCCATTAATAAATGCTGAAAAGGTTCTGCTCCCATCGTTCCACATTAACCTGGAATTAATGAATATATTTGTAAAAGCTCAGAAAAATAATAAGGTTGCATTTCAGTATTTGCGACAGAGGTTTCCTAAACTGAGCACTGCTAGATATTCAATGTTCTTGACATTAGACAACTAACACAAGACACTACATTCAAGGCCATTCTTCATGAAATTTAATTGGCTGTATGGACATCTTTCAAAGAGGTGACAAGAGTTTTTTGGCAATGTAAAGTCACCTGCTTACAAAGATATTGTGTCTACAATGGTGATGGTTTACCACGACATGGATGCGATATGTCCGCCAAACTTCATTTCCTGGACTCCCACATTGACGTCTTTTCGTACAACTTGGGCTCCGTGAGCGATGAACAGGGAGAGCGTTTCCAACAGGAAATTTCGACAATAGAAGGCCGATATAAGGGGAAGTGGAATCCTGCAATGCTCACAGATTACTGTTAGGGTTTAGTCAGGGTAACACCACGAACTTCATACAAACGGAAATCATCATCTCGGTCGTTCTAGCGAGAGTCAGGTACGCTTCATTATGTCACTTCTATTTTTATTACGTGTGTTATTTTGAATATTTTTGATGTTATGTTTTTCAAAAAGTATCTGCGATAGAAAAAAATTAAAAACAGGTTCAGAATCAACACGAAAAACAACTACTGAAATTATATTTTATATCGAGAAACATGAAAAAAGTTACAATTGGTCGAACAGTGTTATTAACGGAAGTAATGAAGTTAATAACACTGAAAATACATCAGAGTTTTTTAATGATGTCAATAACACGAAATACATCAGATTCTTTTACTTTTCTGGCAATACTGAGATTTTTGGACGGGTTTAAAAATGTGATCAAGCTTGACCTTTACAATCACATCTTAATCACTAAAGTAATAGGAACATAGATTGAACAAAGTAATAGATAAAAGAACTTGAAAGAAACTTTGAAGCATGTGCATCCTTTAGGAACTGAGAGTAAGAAACGTTTAAAAGGTGGAGTAATTAACGAATGAGTTACAGAAGCAAAAATTAAAGCACTTTTATTACTGATATTTACTTATCTAAATTATCAAGAAACAAAGCTCAGCTAAAAGTACCAATACAGATTATCATTCGAAGTACATTTCCGGTTTTAACTATCTGCCGTATGATACAAATATACAATGTATGAGCTGAAATTCTCAAATATCGGTTGTATGAGATTTCGTCATTGTTTTTGTTGCTTTAAATTTAAAATTTGTGCTGATAAGTATTAACTCAATTTGTGCTGATTCATGATTATTTAGTGGCTGTTTTTCCTTTTGCTTTAGGTTTACCATATTCTTCAAAGTAGCAGTGCATCTAGGCACTGTTATGTTGTTGGTGTCTGCATATAAACTGCCAGAAAAAAGTAAATTTTCATTTCTAATTTTTGCTTAATTAATTTATCCCGAAACTATGCGCATGTCAGATGTAGAAAAATCTTCCGTGTAACTCTGAAATTTCTGTCATCATCAAAGATAAATAGGCAAACATACAGCCAACGAGTCTCATGTACCCTCGAGTCCAATGCAAGTGCACACGTTATACAGTTAGCATTCTAAACATGTGGTCATGAGGGAAGTATGATTTCAATTAACATCATAAACAGCTTTCTCACGTAAGATTAAAGGAATGCATAAATAAAACTGTAAACTACGTTATTTTAACGTTGTTTTCCTGCCGTTTTCATAATTTAAGGAAGAGGAACTTCCCTGTTTGAATTTACATTTCTCACCTCGGTGGCCCAGTGGTTTGGCTTATGATCATTTGTCCGAGATGATTCCGGGTTCGGATTCTGGGGAGGCATGAATGTTGTACTTGTCTAACGGCACTGGCCCTAAATTTGGAACGGCGACTGCTTATAGCCCATCGAGTTGCTCACGATGATGGTTTAATTCCAACCAAAACCAAAACAAAACAAAACAAAGAAGAATTTACATTTTGGTATCATTTTAATCATTTGCAAAGGTAAGTTCTTCTTAACATAAGTTTCTATCTGGTTTTTGTATTCCGATTCCTGCATTTTGGTTATTATATGAACATAATTTCAGATTTTTAACACTAGTTTTAGCATTGACCATATTCTTGGGTAAATTTCTTGTAAAATGGGGAAAAGCCAATTCTTGCACATGCTGATACATTTTTAAACGAACATACATTGAAAAGGGATACGAAATCTCATTTCTCGAAATACACTTTAAAGCAAGCTAGCATGAAATCTAATACAATGCCGGTGTGGCAAATGAATCCTTCATAAATTTGGATATGTAATTCTGAGAAAAAATTGTCTGAAGAAGAAATTAGAATACAGCGATGAAACCCTTATTGGAAACTTGTAATGAAACAAATTGAAAGAAATTCACAGGAGACACCTAGCAAACGGAATGATTTCTACTTTACGGACAATGCAATACCTTACCATTATTCAACTCAATATCATTTACAAGTCCGACAAAAAGGAATGAAAAACTTTGTGTTTTGAATCCTTTAATAACGGCTGCTATGAAGCAAGTGCAAGATTCAGCTGTCGCCTAACATTCGATGAGACAGCCGGAATTTTGTAACTTGTCAGCAGTGTCCGGTGGTCAAGCTGTCTGAGGGGCTGTCCTTTGACTATTATTCCGAGATAGACACGAGCTCGAGCCTCGTATGAGGCATGGGTTGTGTGTTTTTTTAATGGCGCTGAGTCTGTTCTTTGCGTGGAACCAGTTACCCGTCCTTAATGGACGGGCTACTGCTTATAGACGTTGGCGTTTCGTGATCATCGTGATAGTTAAACCACACATACACACAAACAAAAAACTAAATGTCACAAGAAACGTATGAACAGCATTTTTGGTATTTTACAACTCAGTGGGCTATAAGCAGTCTCCCACTCCTAATTTAGGGCCACTGGTTTCAAGGAAAGCAAAGAGCCAGTGCCGTAAGACAAACAAAACATCCATCTCCCACCGGGGTTCCAACCTCGACCTACTTGTGTGACGTACTACAGAGGAAAAACAGGTGTTAAGACGACAAAGCTACAGATATACATTCTGCCCGTGTAGCTTAGCTGGGAGGGGAACTTACTCCGGAATGAGGGGACGCGGTTTCAATCTCCGTCACAGACAAATTTGTGTTTTCACACTTGGACGAACGGTCATAAGCCAGCACTTAGACCACTGCGCTACTGAAGCGGAGACTCCTGACAGAAGGTTTTGTTTCGAACAAAGTTGTACGAAACTTCATGTTGTTTCTACTTCAGAAACCGAAAACACACATAATCTGTGGTACAAAAATATAAAGCAGCTCCATGATTTCTACAGTAAAGTTTTATTAAAATCTTGCTATGCATTTAGAAGACACAGCCACGTTGTTGTTTTCAAATCCACAGAAAACTTTCTTCCAAATCCATCAATGAGCTTTTCTGGGAATCTACTGTATATCCTGGAACGAAAACAGTACACAATTACAGATGTATAACAAGAACATCAGGAGAACTGGATTAAAATTTCATTAGAGCATTTGTGTGAGCTGCTATTTTAGAGAAGATATGCTTCATTTTGAATACAATTTTGAATTACTTTAGAAAATACCCTCTTCTCTTTCAATCAGGGTAATGTGAGAAGTGAAGCCTGATCAACAACATAGGTATCGTGAGAAACTTCATGTGAATGGCACTATGACGAAGAAGTCTTGTCTTACTTCTACGTTAACTTAAAACATCAACATACTAAGAAATAGTTCCTAAATGAAAGAAACCTTAACGGCCAGACGAAACATGTAAACAACAGAAGTCACACTTACGGAAAAAGATGCTTTATTCAGGATGTAGCAAACACATCGTATCATAGCATATTGCACTAAACTCTGCACACACAACAAAACGCTCATTTCACAACGCTCCTTTCAATAATCAGTTTACAATCCAACGCTCTCAATCAATAGATTAGTCGTCGTTTTTATCTCTTGTTCTTATCAAAACTCAGGCACACGTCACGTTCATTCAACCTCAATTGTGTTGCCAAACGTATTCGTTTGAGAGAAAGATATCACTTTAAGAGTGAAGAATAACAGAATAAAAACAAGATTTACATAGGGAAAGAAACTAAAAAGGAAAGTTAATTTAGAATGTACCTCACAGCACTCTGCATCTGCAATCTGATTTGCATTTTAGTCTAAACCCCTAATTTTGCACTTTCCGGTAAGGAATCCAATCAGGGTGACATTAGAAGGTAAAGAACATGTTCTGTATTGCAACTAGAGAAAAATTCAATAAAAATAGATTCATATGCTTTCAGATAGCGACGAAAAATCTTAATGAAGTATATTATAAGTTAGTTAAATAAAGCTTCCTATTTGTAGCTTGCAATTCACATTTAGTAAACAATTCGGAACCGTCAGCGCATTTTATAAGATACTGTCTTATTTTCATTTATTAAAATCGTTGAATTGTAGTTAAGCATATGATGTGATAAATACAAAATTTTCCATTTAAAGAAAAATTCAATTCAATTTCAAAGTTAATGAACTCATTTGAAATTTTTCTCGAAAAGGATCTGATTCCAAATATTAGTGCTTTTTTACACTTTCCAACCGTAGGTTGAAGAAGCGTATATGGTCCAGCTTTGTCCGTCCGTCCCTCCGTCCGCACGATAACTCGCGTAAAAATGGTTCAATTTCGATAAAATTTTAGTATGTGGTAGGGGACCACCTGGGGACGAACCCTATTGAAAATGGGACAAATGGGGTCAAAGGTCACGACGTAGGAGCGTGATCCATTCCATTGCACTTATACGTCATAACTTGCGTAAATATGGTTCGATTTCAATGAAATTTGACTATATGGTAAGGGACCGCCTGGAGACGAACCCTATTCAAAATTGGCTTATTGGGGTCAAAGGTCAGGACATAAGAGCGGGATGCATTGCATTGCCTTTATGCGTCATAACGTGCGTAAAAATCGTTCGATTTCGATGAAATTTCAGTATGTGGTAGGGGACCACCTGGGGACGAACCCTATTGAAAATGGACAAAATGTGGTTAAAGGTCAGGACATAGGATTGCGATCCATTCCATCGCCCTTATCCCATATTATTAAGGTGGACGTCAAGTAATTTTGTTTCCTATACTTTCAATGGAAAAACTTTTGTACACATTTCCTTCGCAATTAATGTGTTCCCAAGGATGAAAATTTGAACATCGATTAAAATAACTTCATATTATAAATTGGAATACTTAATATTTTATAAAACATAACCATAATTATATTAAAAATCAATAACTTTTCCTTTGGTGGTGTTGAAACCAGAAAAAGGATGGCGCGACCTGTACTTTGATGACGTCAGTAGACAAACAAATGTTGGATTGCATAATTATCGTTATGTTTTAGAAAATATTAGGTATTCCAAGTTATAAAATGAAGCTATTTTAATCGATGTTCAAATTTTCATCCTTGTGAACGCATTAATTGTCCAGAAAAAGATGGCGCGTCCTGTACTTTGATGACGTAAGTAGACAAACAAATGTTGGATTGCATAATTATGGTTATGTTTTAGAAAATATTAGGTATTCCAAGTTATAAAATGAAGCTATTTTAATCGATGTTCAAATTTTCATCTTTGTGAACGCATTAATTGTCCAGAAAAAAGATGGCGCGACCTGTATTTTCATGACGTCAGTAGACAAACAAATGTTGGATTGCATAATTATGGCTATGTTTTAGAAAATATTAAGTATTGCAAGTTATAAAATAAAGATATTTTAATCGATGTTCAAATTTTCATCCTTGGGAACGCATTAATTGGGAAGAAAATGTAAACAGAAATGTTTCCATTCGAACTACAGGAAGCAAAATTACTTGACGTTCACCTTAAAGGAGCAATTCTTGTTTGTATGTAAGTTTTATTTTGAAAACGGCTCTAAGGATTTTGATGAAAGTCGTTAACCTACCGTTTTCTGGTAATAGAAATCGATTTAGCTTGATCTCGACTTTAGGAAAATTCGTTTAGTGGGTTAATAACCACCCCGAATTACCACGTTTTTAGTGTAATGTCATGGCGTCGTCCGATTAGATGTTGGCGCGCAGTCACGCCATCTGTCTCGTTACGTCACGCGTTGTGTGCGGATCCTATTAAAGTTTTATGACGTCACAGACTTGCGAGCAGATGGTCGCGATTTCTATTTGCCTCATTACGTCATGCGTTGTGTGCGTATGTTCGTTCGCACGATAACTCGCGTAAAAATCGTTCGATATCGATTAAATTTTAGTATGTGGTAGGGGACCACCTGCGAAGGAACCCTATTGAAAGTGAACAAAATGGGGTCAACGGTCAGGACATAGGAGCGGGATCCATTCCACTGCTCTTATGCGTCATAACTCACGTAAAAACGGTTGGATTTCGATTAAATTTTAGTATGTGGTAGGAGATCACCTGGGGACAAACTCTATTGAAAATTGGCGAAATGGGGGCCAAAGATCAGAACATTGGAGCGGAGTCACTTCCATCGTCATTATGTGTCATAATTTACGTAAAATGTTTCGATTTGGATGAGATGTTAGTATGTTGTAAGGACTTGCCTGGGGACGAATCCTATTGAAAATGGGCGAAATGGGTCAAAGGTTAGGACACATCAGTGAGATTTATTCCACAGCCATTTTCCTCATAACTTGAGTAATGATTTCTAATATGTCGGAAAGCGTATCATAATCAATGCATTGCATGATTTTACTAACTTGTTGCTGCATAAATTTGATATTACCCTTTCTTGTGCTTACAGAAACATTATACGATTTTGCTACATCATATTTTTTATTTCCTCAGGAAAACTGGAATTCGTCTATCACATTGGTGTGTCAATCCAATCACCGCTTATGAGAAGGAGAACCTGTCATAATGATCCACGGTTCGCCTGGTGTGAAAGAAACATGGACTGGCATATTCCAAACAGTTTCTCTTTTAACTCGCAGACGGGTAACTTCGCTAATACTCTTTTATATGAAGAATGTAAATTAACATTCCCTTTAATACCGTCTTCAAGATGTAACCAAAAATAGAAACTCCCCAGCGTTTTTCACAAGAATATTCAGTTATAGGCTGAATTTAGCAAGTGCATATCATATTTCAAAAATGCCTTAGAATAGTTTTATCCATTTAAACCTAATTTAAAATTGCAGAAACATCACCACCCAGTATTGTTTGCTTGGTTTCTTCGAGCTTAATTCCAAAATCCGATGTCACTACTGTTGCAAAATGAAACATAAAAATTGCAAAATGTGTCTCCACTTGGCGTGGATACCATTTTTTGACAAAGTATTTTTTCTGCCCTCAAGTATTTCATTGTGCCGTCGGTATTGTTAGGTTCCAGTCTCTTCAGTATCAATGAAAGATTGGAAGCAATCTGTTTTCAAAATTGGTTTATGTCAGCTAATTCCGTTTTTTTTTCATTCTCCGTTTTAAAAATATTATGCTTCTTCTTTACGTTTTTATTCCGGTACAAAGCGATTGAATTTCAGACAATTTTCAAAACCTTTTTGATTTATTTTAATATAGCACATAATAATTTCTTTTCCATAAAAGTTCATTATCATTATACAGTATAATTGCCTCACATAATGTGTGTTTCACTCACAGCTCTCTCGAGTTCTTTTCTATTTCTAGTAGAAATATTGATATGATCGGGACACCTAGCTGCATAAGGAATGACTCGCTTGTTGTCTTCCGGAAACACAGAGTTCGACGGGCGAGTATGTGTTTCCGGAAGACAACATCTGTCCACATGTCTCGAAGTTTAACGACTCGCGTAAGCATCAGGCAAACGGTGTAAGAAACGCCCGTCGACATTTTCTTCAAAAAGGGGAAAGAACCATCACCATAGGACAAGCACATCACACATGCCTTCTCAGGGACTCGAACTCGGGTTCTACTTGGACAACTAGCTAGAAACGTACGTTTTAGATCAGGTTATATTGAAAATGACCCCCGATGATATCTACTTGTTATGAAATGCTGCCAGACCCTCAAAAGCGAATGTATGGGACATGATCGTTCGTGATGTTAAGACTCACACACAACCACCGCAGACAACAGCGTTAATTAGACCATGTGTAGTTTTAGTTGCAAATAATGCTGAAGGATCCTATTTGACGGCTCCCTCACGCCATTCCACCAGCGTAGCTGTATGCACCAATGAAGAAGAGAGGTTTATCTTATACTGGTGCATGGGTTATGTGCATGGTGCATGCGTCATGCACCATGCGTTTGTAACATTAATTTTGTTCATCCATCTGAAAATGTCATCATATATTCTTCACAATCGCTTTACATGTACCAAAAAGGAAATCAAACAACTCCAAATTTTTGTTCCTTTATTTTGAAAATCTGTCATTAAAGACATAGAGCTTACAGAGCATAGAATCACGACTAATTTCTTAATATAGATTTTTTAATAGTTTTTCAAGAAAAGTTTGTTTGCTTACAATCGTGGCCAAAAGTCCTGCACCGGTAGACCGAAAGTAAGTTTTTGATGTTTGAAGTCAACTTATTCAGCGGAATGGTAAAGTCGAGAATACATATTATACATAATTTTAAAGGAAATTTTATGCTGAGTTCAAATATTTTTACAGAATATCATTACAAGTAATAGAAGTGAATTTACGAGCAAAAGTACAGCGTCTAGTCATAAAAAGCAAAAAATAGTGGAATTTGGGAAATTACTGTACAACGCATTTAACGTAAAATTACTATACAGTACATAATTGAAACTTGCAGGACACTTGAAATAACTTACCAACAAGCAAAATACGCTTTAATATTAAATTGGATATCCACAATTTCTTAGTAACAAAGTGCAGCTTCTTGGCATGGAACTAATAAGATTCTCTAGTTGTCCATTGGTGATAACACGGTGCCATACGGTCCTTACAGACTCAATTAATGTGTTTTAGATGTGGGTCCTTGTTGATGGATCTTTTACTTCAATCTCACCCTCAGATTATTTATGGGATTAACATCTGGTGACTGTGCCGGACACTGAAGGCTTCTTATAACTTTTCGATTAAACCACTCGTCAACTAACTTTGACCTATGACATGGCGTGTTATCGTCCTGAAAGTTAAAATTCCACAAATCGGTGCCTTTTGCAGGTGTTAGCAGTTTGAACTTCAAAATATCCACATATATTGATCCATTTAATGTGCCATCAACAATGTGCAGACGGCCAAAACCGCTTTCTGAAATACAGGACCATAAGATCACCGAATGTGGGTGTTTTATTGTTGGTTGGGTGCAGAATGCCTTATAGAGTATCTTTCACTAGTCCGACGACGTACATAATTATTTCCATTATTAGCGGAAATAGTAACAGTTGTTTCATCACTGAAAATAACATTTTCCCATTCATTAACAGTCCAATTCTTGTGTGCCTTGGCCGAAGCAATTCTTTTGAGCCGATGTTGTTCAGTAAGGAAAGGTTTTCGTGCAGCTTTTCGTGCAGTCAGTCCATTTTCTTGTAGCTTACGACAAACTGTACGTGCCTACTACATTCTCCCACTCATTTCTTAAATCAGTGGCTGTTTTAAACCTTGATTTTAAGGAACGACGAATCAACATGCGATCATCACGTTCAGTACACAGCTGGTCGACGTGTTCTGCAACTCTTTTAATGGTGCGCAAGACAGTGGAATGATCACAGCCACATTTAGCAGCAGTTTTACGACTACTGAATCCAAGTTCATGCAAAGTAATAATTTTTGCCCTGGTTTGAAGAGGCAGGACACATTTTCGGGTCTTAGACATTCCAAAATTCAAATATCACCAGGAATTCTGCATAAACGTCCGTCAACTGACTACAAGCTGCTGCGTTTAAGGTCAGCAGACGTTTCTACATCCTTTTATATCTCACTAGCGGACGTCAGAGAAAGCTATAGTAGATTAGAGGGGCGCGGAAACTCTTTTTCACAACTGAGCCGCGGATGGCTTAGTGGTTAGTGTTTCAGACTATCGATGCTGGGTCCCCAGGTTCTAGCCTGGTTTGATCTTTCAGAGATGGTGTGATTTACTAACAATCGCTGAATATCCGCCGTGCATCGGACGAGCACGTAAAGTGACGGCCCCCAGGCTGGACCCACTGGTTTAATGGGTATCCTTTCCTATGTCCTCCCTGAAATTCTCTCACCCATCTATGTGTAATATCGTACTTGTACGGTGGCGCCATCTACTCTACTCTAATCTCACTACAAACTGTTCTGTCAAAAGTCGCAAGACTTGCTCTCATTCCTTCCGTTTCTGTGTCCTGCCCAAAAGGCGTTCTCGCTGTAGGTGGCTGGGATCTAAACTCTACTACCTGTGGACGGAAGTCCTACATGAAAATGACAAAGAACATTTTTCACAACTGAATTTGTGTTTGCTCACTTGCACATTTTTGCTTATAACTTCACTTCTATTACTGGTAATAACATTCTTTAAACATATTTGAATTCAGCATAAAATTTCCTTTAAAATGGTTTAAAATATGTATCCCTGACTTTACCATTACGCTGTGTAAGTTGGATTCAAACATCGAAAATTGGCTTTCTGTCTACTGGTGCTGGACGTTTGGCCACGATTATATAGTGTTTCATGGATCGCATTTTCTGAAGCAAGAAGAAAAACCATATGATAATGAGTACATGTTTTCAAACATTGATAATAGTGGTTTTCGAACTAGCGTTACGATGCAGTTTGGATCGCGGAAGCCATGACGGGAAGAAGTACTGGTTTTTAATAACATTTAACAAACGATAACTTGCTAGTTTGTGACTTTGATGCCGCACTGCAGGGAATTCAAAAGTAAAATTAATTTCTCAGTTTTTCAGGTCATATACCTTAAATATCTTACAATAAAACGTTTTCCACTAGCTTTTATCCAAAACGCACATAAAAGATTAAAATATATTGAGCAAAAAGTAATAAAAGACCACATAAATATTAAAACAGTTTATGAATGCAAACAACCACATAAAATAATTAAAATATAGTAATGGCTATTAGTCTTCTTTTGAAATACGCTGTATTAGCAAGAAAGTGAATCCTTTTCAGCTTTTTATGAAACTGATAATGTCAGAACCTTCAATCGACAGCTACTTTCAAATGTTTGTACCATTGTTCCTATCTTAAATATAGGTTAGGGTGGGAAAATATTCTTAAATACGATTGAAAGTACAAAAAATTTTAACATTTTAATTCTCGATTGGTCGTTTCTTGCGCTAAGCCTCAAAATGTAAGATGTTATTTTTATGAGATATTTAAAAGAATCTGTGTTTCTATCCAAACACAGCGTATTTCAAAACATGAGTATCTTCATAAAGGTTACAATATTTTAATCATTTTATTTGATTCTTATTGTTCATTAAACATTTCAATAATTATCTTCTCTTAATATTTGCTCAACAGATTTTAATCTCTTTTGTACACTTCGTCGAAAATGCTCAGGTGGAAAAGATTTATCGGTATCCTTTTGCTAATTCTACTTCATAATCTATTGAAGTACACATGACCTATATACTGTTAAGCAGTATAATTACATGCCTGACTAGCGTATGTAACTAAATTATGTGATAAATGGTCAAAGGGTATTTCTTCAACCGAAATTAAAACTAGATATTTTTCAAGAATAAAATTATTCTTATGTCCTACACCGGTGTCATTTGCAACATCTTTGTGAGAGTTTATGAACTGTTTTGCAAGTTTCACATCAGTCATACGGCTTAATCTCTAGTTGGTAGATAGAGATAGAAAACATCCACTGACGTCCTTAAAATAAGTTTCCGACGCTGTTAATATGATTCAAATACTTCCATATTCCAAGAAAAAGAGCCTTTTCTGTTTAAGAAGCAAACCAATAAATATCCAATTATTTGTCTAGTATCAAAGTTAAACAGTCCCGTTAGAGATAGTTCGGCTGTGATAGCTCTTTTCTTTTTTTTTTCATTGGAGGTTTAACGACCACCGTGAGCAACTCAGTGGGCTATAAACAGCCGCCAGTCCCTAATTTGCGGTCACTGGTTCCAGGGAAGGGAGAGAGCCAGTGCCGTTAGGCAAACAAAACATCCATGCCTCACCGGGATTCGAACCCGGACCCATCTCGGACGAATGATCAGAAGCCATCGCTTAGTTTCAATATTCGCTTTTATTCACTTAAAAGAATTACAACAGAACATCCCCAACCTCACACGCAGTGCGAGAGAAGGGAGAAATAAAACAAAATGTAGATATTTACAATGAAATGATAATTGTACAAATGAGCAATGACAGGCATTGCATTATTTGCTGTAAACAGCAGTAGCTCTGGGATAACTGTTCATTGAAGTCTTGGAACATCACTGGAGCGAATCAATTTGTTGAAGTAATTTGGGCAGTTTTTGTGACATGGGAATCAGTGGTGGCAGAGAGTCACTGTGAGCATGAAGAGAACTGTGTACAAAAGGGGACATCAGCAGGAAGCAAACATAATCTAGTTCCAGGAGGAAACATGGTGAGGGAACAGTAAAAATAGAAAGTTGCAAAGTAGGTTTAAGACTATTAAAACAGCATATGAACAGTC
This sequence comes from Macrothele yani, assembly GCA_039090855.1. Taxonomy (NCBI): domain Eukaryota; kingdom Metazoa; phylum Arthropoda; class Arachnida; order Araneae; family Macrothelidae; genus Macrothele; species Macrothele yani. The sequence continues at coordinate 64,587,000 of CM077008.1, read as the reverse complement.
GTGGCACAAGAAAACCGAAACCAAGGACGACACGGCGACCATGTTTTGAAGAAGGCAGGTAACCGTGCCGTATCATTCGCCAAGGAGTATTCCCGGGTGAGTCTGGCTTTAACCCTGTTGCGGTAGTGTGCAACCAATTAGGTAGAGAATGTGATAGGATCTGGATCTTGTAACTGTAGCAGGTGAGAGAAAATAATATATTTAGCTAGGATAAATAAATACGAACAAACTGGTAAAATAGAGGAGAAACTTGTAGAACTGTGGCCGAGGAAACGATAATCTCCTAGGGTGAGATCAGTGGTACAAGAAGGATGTGCAAGTTGGAACATACTTAGAAATAGTGGGAGCAGCGTCGGACAGTAAAAAAACATGTGTAAGACGTCTCCAACGACGTTACAAAAAGGACAGAGATCTGATGATACTATATTTCTCCGGAACAAAGTCGAACAGACAGCCAGTCGATTGTGCAAAAACCTCCAGTGCACATTAAGTTCTGAGGAGAGGGCCGGTGAATGTTGGGCAGTAGACCAGACCAAGGTTAGTGCAAAAGAAGGAACAGAGGGGATAGGGAAAGGTACCGCAGAAGAAGAACGGAGAAAACGGTACAGGGTGTGGGTGGAAAGGCAATGGAGAGGGAGGAGGTCACCGCAAAAAGGGAAGGAAGAACGGGAAAGAGAGAGAGGCAGAGGAACGGAATGGAGGCCAGAGGAATAGACTAAGAAAGGTAAAGGTGATTGAAGAGCATGTTTAAGTTGGAGGAAGTTATCAGAGAGTTCGAGCGAGGGAGGGAGGGTAGGAAAAAGGTCGGAAACGGGTTTCCATGAAAAATCGCGGAGGACCAGTTGGGAAACGAAGACTACACCAGCGTGTAGCCATGTGGGGAATAGGAAAAAGTTGGCAGTAGGGGGATGGAGGACGGAGGAGAAAACAGGAGGCTCGGAAAGAAGATCAAGTGTGGAAGAGGGGGGTTGAAGAATGAGCGGTAAAGAACGAAGGAATTGAACATCTTCATGGTAGACTAGAAGAAAACGGGGGAATATCCATCTTGAGAAGAAGATGGACGGTGAGGCAGGAATTAAGGAGGGAAGTCAGAACATTAAGCAGAAGAATGGAAGCGGAAGAGTCTGGTTGAACTGTCAAACGGAAGAAATTGAAAGTTCTTACAGCTTTATAACGTATGGTAATCTCTGGCATATTGAGGCTACCACAAGTCGAAGGTAGAGATAATACTGAGGAAGATAACCAATGAGTGTATGACCAAACAATGCTAAGCATTGCTGATGTTGCTGCAGTGTGAACGTAGGCTGGTGGCGGTTGTGCAATCCAGGAATGATAAACTAACGAGAGGATGTCGGTGCCAGCTAGCCGTGCACGACTGTGGTAGGTCAAACAACACTTGAGCTTGGACCAGTAAGCAGCGGTGTGAAGCAGTTTCCTGACGAGGGGTCTCCAGGTGACAGCCGCTGCTGAGACCCGGCTCCTAATGTGCACCCCAAGTGTCTTTTGACTGGTGGAAGTCCAATGAGCGTCCCACGGTGCATCGGGGCGATGTCTCCAGGAACCACACCAGAAGCCTGTACACTTTGAAAGGTTTAACGAAACGCCGGAAGCCGCAGCATACACTTGATACCATGCAAGAATTGTGAATTGCAATTCTTCTCGGATGAGAACTGCGAGATCACCGGCGTAGGCGGTAAGAATGATAGAAGGGTGCCTGGTGCTATGCTGAATGGTGGAGGGGGATAGGTTGTAGAAGAGAACGGATAGAGCAAAGAAAAGGCTCAAAGACTAGAGAGAAAAGTTGCCCGGAAAGAGGACATCCTTGACGGACGCCCTTACGAAACGGAATGGGAACTGTAAGGAAGGAGGCCGTCCGGATATGGACAACTGAGTCCTGGTACAGGGCAAGGAGGGCTGTGATGAAGACAGATGGGAAACCGAAGGCAGAGAGCACAGAGGCAAGCAACTGATGACTCACGTTATCAAAGGCCTGCCTCTGATCAAGACTGAGGAAGGCTAAGGGTTCGGAGGAAAGGTGAGCAAGGCAATATGAGTCACGGAAGAGATTAATATTAGTATGAATGCTTCGGCCAGGAATAGTGTACGTTTGATTGGGATGTATGACGGTGGGAAGGACAGGGTTCAATAGAAGAGAGAGAGTATTTTAGTATAAATCTTGTAGTCAACATAAAGGATGGATATAGGACGCCAGTTATCCAACTCCAGCAGACACCCCTTCTTTGGAAGAAGAACTATGTGAGCTAGAGTAAAAGCGGGAGCGGGGGGAAGAACAGATAAGGAAAAAGCAGCTGTAAAGCAAGGCAATAGGAGAGGGTGTAGGAAAGAGGAAAACTTGCGAAATAAATTAACTGTCAACCCATCAGGACCAGCTGACGAGTGACAGTTAAGTAAGGCAAGTGACTGTACTACTTCAGCTGGGGTGATAGGCGTAGAAAGCGATGCAACAAGATGCGATGGAATATGTGGTAAAGCACGAAGAATCGAATTAGCATGCGGTTAACTTGACTGGAACTGAGCAAAACGTGACTGGAAATATGTTCTAACACCAGAGCAAATGAGAGTGGGGTCATTAGTAACAATTCCATCTGGTAACTTCGGATAACGGAGGTGATGAGCAGAACGTTTGTATAATTCCAGTTGTTGAACATGTTCACATAGATAGTCATTTGGCTGGAGATGAAGGAGCTTGAGGCGGTAAAAAGCTAGTTTGGCGACAGGAAGTAGCAAGGTACGAAGTTCAGCTTGGTAATGAGAAAACAGCGGAGAATCAGGATCTAGGGCGGAAAAAATCGAGCGTGCAGCATCAATCTTCATAAAGGTGGTTGTACGTTTTTTGTGGGAATATTGTTTGGTATAAAGAAGAATCCGAGATTTGACTTGTAACCAGTGTTGCAAGGGACAAGAAGCAAAAGGGAGCGTATAAAAGGCTTGTTGGAGCTGCGATTGGATGGAATTTACGTAAGTTGGATAAAGTAAAAGATCATCATCAAGGGTCCAAGTTCGGTAGTATTGCCGAAGAGATGGACCGGTGTGATGACACATTACGACATAGCTGTTGTCGGAAGAAACTGTCGGTGTGTGAGAAAGGGAGATAACTGAAGGAAGAAGAACTGAAGAAACATAAAACCAGTCAAGTCGGGCAGTTGTAAGAGAGGAAGTGGTGTAGGAGCGCCAGGTGTACGAACGAAGAAATGGGGCAGGTGTTGAAAAGAATCTTAAAGTTGTAGCTGGTTGATGGCTGTAGAAAGTGCTCGGGTAAGAAAATATCTGGTATCCGTGGAACAGTCCGATCTGTCGAAGGATGGGTCAAGGGTGCAGTTAAAATCACCACCTAAGATGACAATATCAGTAGCCGGAAGACCTTGAACACAGGAAACAAAATGCTCAAAAAGGCAGTCTACATACTGTTGATTACCGGAAACATAGATGTTGAAGATATGGTATCGGAAGTTGTGAAGTCGGAAGGACAGAAGCTGCAGGAGGTCACGATAAATCGGTTTGACAGTGATATCAGTAATTAAGGATCGAAGACGAAAATGGATGGCCACCGCAAGTCCTGCGTGAAGACTAAGTCGATGGACAGGGTAGAATTGAAATGGCCAGGTTCGCCACCGGTGGTATGGGGTGTTGGGATGACAGTTAGTCTCCTGTGGCAATAATATATCAGCATCATGCGGTGTAATATCTTCAAACACTAACGCATTGGTAGGAGGGACGGAACATCCCTTACAGTTGAAAGAAAGTAATTTTAACGTGAAAGAAGTTGCAGTGGTTGAATATTACTATCAGCACTTCTGTAAAGACTGGTCACAGGTTTCTTTAAGTTAGATGTTTGCGCATTAGTAACTGTGTCAATTTTAGGCAAAAGAGCAAGTAGATTCTGAAGTTGGGTGATAATAGTAGGAACCTGAGTATTACGTGATTGAACGCAATCTAACTGCTTGAGAGGACATGACGGTTGATTGAGTATAATGAGAGCAAGATCAGACGGCGCCAGCGGCCCGTCTAACGCAAGAAAAGTTTCCAGATATTCTGCGAAAGCTTTTTGATCCAACAATTTTGGAACAGCTGGGGACTTAAAAAACGTGGGAACTGCAGTTGGAGAGAAAGACTGTCGAATTGGCGAACGGGAACGAGAGAAGCGTTTAGAAGACGTCACCGGCGAGATTGAACTTTCTCTAGTACGTTTCAACGTGGGAACGCCGGGAGGAGCTGGTGGGTGTAGGACAGTGAGATCTGACTCCACATTAGGGAATCCAAGGGAAGATGATGAAACAACACGACGGAGGGGTTGCCATTCCTTTTCGGAGATAATACCCTCCGAATAACGTAGAGGTACCACAGCAGCAAGTGGGTTCAACGATGGAGATGTGGCCAAAGTTCCCGTAGTAGAGATCGAAGACTTGGAGACTGCTGATGAATCATCATTTGCTGGGGGAAAAGCCTCTGGAGTAACTGTAGCAGGGATCAAGGACGTCTGTGGAGCCGAACTTGGTGTGGCCAGAGAAACTGGTGTTGAGGGTGGCATGTTGGCTTCCTGCGGTATGGAAATTAGCTGCTTGGCAGATGAATGTGGACAATGTGATTGGATGTGACCATATGCCTTGCATTTAAAACAATGCAAAGCAGTAACGATATCGATCCGGAAAATCTGCTTCCCTACAACCACATTGAGGTCAGTAGGGCAGTCAGCAATGGCATCTTCAGTAGGGAACAGGATCCTTGCTTGGCGACGCAGACCTAAGATGTTCCTGTCATCTGTGTCTGTTGGTGCAGAAGACAGAGTGGAAATGAAACCAACTACTTTTCCACGCAGGGAAAGGGCCGCTATTAAGTAATGGTCCTTGATTTTTGGTGGTACGGGTTAGCACGTAACAAGTACGGGGCGCTGCGTGAGCGGGACTCCCAGTAAGGTATGATCCCCAACATGCAGTCCGTCAGATAAGACGCGCTCCGCAAACTCTGGCTTCGCAAAATAGATGAGAACAGTCCTAGGTTTCCTCGCCATATGGGTGATCGCTCCCTTAGGGAGGATTTGGCGAACGGCTAAGGCTGGCGTCCGGGAGGGCATCAAAACGTACGGGAGGGCATTAAAACGTTTTCCCCATTCGCTTGCAACTAGGAGTTAGTAGTACGACTTATTTTTCCACTGGGAATTTATCCATTAGGAATGATGTGATATAAATGCATCACTTTGAATGAAACGGAAGAGTACGCTGAAATACTGGCTAATAAATCAGGTAATTTGCAACATTTACGAATTTTTGCGGTTGATTCATTTTTATTCGCCATTGCTTTGAATCATTTTTCCAGAAAATGTCTAAGTTGCTACCGTTTCCGTATTTGGGCCAATACAAGAAAGGCTCATGCAATGTATGTTGTATGAATGTAATTAGTATTTGGGGAACACTTTTCAGAGTAATAGAATTATCATCGCTCAAAGATAAAAAATATTTAAGAATGCACAGTACTACATTTCCTTAAGCATTTGATCACGAACGGTCTTTTAAAGTGGCAACTGCTGACACTAATGTACCTACACCACTTATATTTACAAGAAAAACTTCTTAGCTTTCACAATTTTTGTGTTCACAGTCTTTGTGTTCATCCAAATTTAGTGCCCAATGTAAAACACTCATTGTGATAAACATCGGCGCATCAAGAAGGAGGAGTTGAATTGAAATGAGATTTAGTCGGGAGATGGTACATACCAAGGACAGAAGTGATTACAATATCACAGCAGCAGGACGATTTCCCGTTGACATGCGGCACACATTCCGGTCAGTGTTAGAACCGCGTCTGCTCTGATACATGCCGTGATACGGTCTGGCATAGAGTCAAAGGGACGCCGTACGTTATTCTGGGGCAGACAGGGCCACACTTCTTGCAACTGATGCTCTAAATCACGAGCACTTGGACATGGAGAAATCTGGCGTCCCATCTTGTCCCACACGCGTCCGATGGCAAAGAGATCATGATATTAGGAAGGACACGGAAGCGTCGAAGCATGACGTAGAAAGTCCTGGGAAACCCAAGCCGCGTGCGGATGGGCGTTATCTTGTTGAAAAATGTCTCCTGGTCGCCCCGCCAGGAAAGGCAGCACATGTGGCCGCAGTATCTTCTCTGCGTAGCGCTTGGCTGTCAACGTCCCGTATGACATCCGTACTTCCTTCGCATTGGTTCAACGTCCCTCGAACCAATGCGAAGGAAGTACGGATGTCATACGCGATGGCTGCCCAGACAATCACGGTTGCAGTTGGGGACGTGTGCCACTGTACAGTGAGGTCGGGATTGTAGCGCTCATCTGCGGTCTTCCACACCCTGACCCGGTGGTCGTCCGTTTCCATACAGAATCGGGATTCGTCGCTGTATACTATACGTCGCGAGTCCGTAACATTCCACGTTGCTCGCTGCTGACACCACTGCAATCGACGCCGACGATGGTCAGACGTTAATAGCAGAAAGCATAAGGGTCGTCAGGAATGAAGATTCGCCTCTCCCAAGCGTCTGGAACTGGTTCTGGTGGATATAAGAGTCCCTTGTACAGCCACCACATGTCTCTGGATTTTGGACAAGGACGAACTTGCATCTATTCGTGCCGCTCTAACGATCCCACGGTCCTCTCTGCTGGTGGTGTATCTGGGTCGTCCAGAGCCTGTCCACCGTGTCTGTGTGTCCTCCCGTGTCCATTGCTCCTAAAACGAACTCACCTTATTGTCCAACCGGCCCAAATGACGGCCGAGACGGCGCGTCAGTCCGACGGCACGGCCTCGTTCAAACTCCGTCAGGTGCACGTACGACATCTACGGCGCCTCCTCGGCAAGTCTATCGCTCAGGGATCTGACCTTACTCTTACCGTGCGCTTCGGCATACATGTGGAGTCCCCTGCGTGGCGTGGCATCTTATAAGATTGCAGCGCCGGTCTTGGACGTGCGGGCATGCGGAATCGCACGAAACTTTAATCATTTGCATGTCTGACCTCCGCGTAGCTATTCGCACGATTTTTTTCTTGGTGTTCGAATTTGTATGACAATGAGTATAAATCTGTAGCTTTTCCTTCATAACAAGCAGTTACGGACAAATGTCATTCCTCAAATCACAGCTAGTTCAGATTTACTTAAATAAAATCATCCAAGTGTTCAAGCTTAAAAGTTGCCATTTAATTTTATATAAAAAAAAATATCGTTCACGCTAATAACATGATAACATGCACATGCGAACACGTATTGTGTTTGAAAATAACTGAAACGCAAAAAATATATATGTAAAATTGACACCAAAAAGTAAAACCTCGATAATTCCAATTACTGTTTGTATAAAAATCGTAATTGCATTACAAATATTTTTTCCCAAACCATTAAAACAAAATTACTTCATTACGTGACGTTTACTTTACTGCATTTGGTAAGGAAAATGTAATTTCAACTTGGTTCGATTTGCCATGTTTTTTTACTACTCCCCGTCCCCCGTTTTTTGTTGGCATTTAGAAAAACTCTTGAATCCAAATACGTATTCCTTATGTTGAACATAGAGCAAGAATTCGGCGCAGTTTCAATTGTAACGAGATGCAATCTTCGTAATATCGTTACATTTGCAACTACCTTTATTTTGACTGATTAACTGGAAAGTAATCACAAATATTGATTGTTTGAAAAATGAAGTACAGTAAAAAATATAATTTCTTTTGTTTTTATCGAAGTTATCAGACCTAAACAAGAAATAAAAAAGTCATTCAATTTCGTATTTGCTGTTTTTGATCTGTACTGCTAAACGTACAAAAGTGCACTGCGTTGTGAAGTTTTCTTATTTATTTTAAGATTTAACGACCAACCTGAGCAAATATAAAGGCAAAATACGTACTAATAAAACTAAAGCCGTCGCCCGTGGCCTCTGATCATTCGTCCGTAAGGGGTCCGGGTTCGAATCCTGGTCAGGCATGGATGTTGTGTTTGTCTTACGGCACTGGCTCTCTCCCTTCCCTGGAACTAGTGACCCTAAATTAGGGACGGGCGACTGCTTATAGCCCATTTAGTTGCTCACGGAGGTCGTTAAACCTCCAATCAAAAAAAAAAAAAAAAAAAAAAAAAAAAAGCCGTCGCCCGTGTCAGCTCCAGGGAAGGAACAGACAAGCACTGCAGCTCTGCCTATGCGGTACTCTAGCTCATCTCAAACAACTTCTCAGAAGCTCTCACATCACATCTGACTCAGGTGCAGTCAAAATTATTTACCAGATGCATTGGACATGTGCATTAGTTTCTATGAATAAACAATGCATTTCGACATCACTTCAGAAATATTCGGCCTTGAGTTTTTGAGTTTTATTAGAACGTATTTGCCTTCGGCGGCTGAGTGGGTAGAGGCCTAGGTTTCTGACTAATCTTCAGTGCATGGTCCGGACTCTGTCCTATGGCGCTGGCTCGCTTCCTTCCCTAGAACCAAACGCAACAAATTAGGGACGTACCTCTTTAGACGCCTCAGAATTCCTTATGGTGGTCATTAACCCAGAAAAAATATTGAATTTTAGACCTATGTACTTATTAGCATTTTTAACTTCCCCCTTCACTGAAATAGGTACTTCATTTTTCTTTTTCCAATACACTTGTTCTGAGTTTTATCATAACTATTTTCAACGTATTAATTAAATTTTTAGGTTTGCATTTATGATGCTCGCAATCATGGAGACAGTGATTGGAACGACTCATTCACCATTGATGATTTAGCAGAAGATCTTGGAAACTTTATGCAAGCAAAGAATATAGAAAAAGCAGCACTTGTTGGTCATAGCATGGGTGGATTAACAGCGATGAGATTCGCTTTGAAAAACGTATGTGTTCGCTTTAAATTTCTCTTCTCGTAAAATTCTTTCTTCAAGTAAGGAATTTAGTGAAAAATAGTATTCTGATAACGACCCAGTTTTTAACCTTCCGGCATCTAGGTCTCATCAAGAGTTGCACTGTTCTTTGTGCAAGAAGCAGTTCAGGTCTGCTTCTATTTTGTTCCGCAATGCCAGTTGCCATTGTCATAGACTTTATACAAAAATATGAGTAATTTTTGCCGTTCTCCGAGAAATAGATGCCTATCATTTATTCATTTCTCCACCATGAAATTTAAGTATTTATAAGTTTCAATTCTAGACGGTCTTGATTTATTTTTACTTTCTTAAAATTTTTTGCTGCCTTCATAGATTTAGAGAAAGCATACGACCGAGTAAATGGAACACTTTTGTGGAAGGCATTGAATGAATATGGTGTTACTGGGGAACTACTTAATACACTGGCGGAAAGTAAAAATAGAGCACCAAGAAGGAATTGGCGGACGATCATGAAATTTACATATGTTAATGGGGTCGAGTTTACGTAGGTGTGATGTTAATTTCGGGACCAACCGGTGAGCGCTTACGCCACAGCACGGCATAATATGCAAATTATCGTCGGTGGTATTTAAGGAGTACGGCGAAGGGAATTTAATCAGTCGTCGGCGTACGGACAAGTGCGAAGTCCCTGAAGAAGCTGCAATGCCTGGACATGGAAGACGTGTACGATTTCAGCAGCTATCGGACTCCGCGAGGCCGGGTGGTCATCTAGTCGGACTCCGCGAGGCCGGGTGGTCGTCTAGTCGGACTCCGCGAGGCCGGGTGGTCGTCTAGTTGGACTCCGCGAGGCCGGGTGGTCGTCTAGTCAGACTCCGCGAGGCCGGGTGGTCGTCTAGTCGGACTCCGCGAGGCCGGGTGGTCGTGTCGTCGTATTGCGGAGCGAATTGGACGGGAAGTATGGGTGGTTGTACGATGGTGGCGTAGATGGTCCGAGGAACATTCCCACACGAGAAGACGTGGAACCGGGAGTCACAGACGGACTGATGAGCGGAGCGATCGACGCATAAGAAGAGCGGCGTTGTCAAGCAGAACATCCACTGCGACGCAAATCCGATCTGCCGTTGCACCTGAGGTGACTCTGCGAACAATCGGCAACCGTCTACTGGATGCAGGACTACGTGCACGTGTGCATCTGGCATGTGTACCTCAAACTCCAGCCCACCGTCAGGAACGGCTGCAGTGGTGTCGCCAACGTCTGCACTGGAGAACGCAATGGCGATCTGTCGTGTTCAGCGATGAAAGCAGATTCTGCTTGGGAGCTTCCGATGGCCGTATGCGTGTTTGCAGACGCACAGGGGAGCGTCTCCCTCCACCCTTCTTGCATCCGCCAGCGACACACAGGGCCTACACCTGGTCTCCTGGTGAGGGGAGCGATCAGCTATCACTCTCGTACACAACTAGTGTTTGTACCGGGTACGTTAAGCAGCACCTCCTACATCAAGAACATCAGTCAGCCCGTTGTTGTGCCATTTGTAAGGTCGGTCTATCGTGGTGTTTTCCAGCAAGATAACGCACGCCCACACACGGCACGTGCAACGCAACATGCAATTCAGGGTGTGAGACAACTTCCATGGCCTGTACGTTCACCGGATTTGTCCCCCATTGAGTACGCGTGGGATTTTATGGGACAACGACTTATACGGTCTCCACGGACAGCCACGACCATCCCCGATTTACGCGTCCAGGTTGAGGATGCTAGGAACTCAATACCCCAAACTTACATCCAACATCTGTACGACAGACTCCATGCCAGAATTGCACAGTGTGACGCAGTTCATGGCGGTTCAACCTCGTACTAACCATGTGACATGGAAAAGTTATTTTTCAGTTTACCAGCAAATACAGCTGTATTTTGCCATAATGTTTTGATCACGTTATCCTCTGTATTTCGTTATTATGCTGTATAAATTTCGTTGGTATCAGACGTCTCCTTTTTGGTGTTCTTTTTTCTCTTTCCGCCAGTTTAGGATAAAAGGCATGTATGCTGGCAGTAGAGGTTGTGTACTAGTGAATGGTGTTTTATCAAAATGTTTTTCTATTGATACAGGAGCCAGACAAGGTTGTGTAATGTCACCATAGCTGTTTAATATATTTATGGATGCGTGCATGCGTGATGCCAAAATATATAATACTGGTTGATGTCTTGGTGATATCCGTGTGTGCAGATTGCTGTATGCTGATGACACTGTCTTGTTGGCAGAGAGCAAAAGTGAGTTGGAGGGTATGCTGTCCCGGACGTACGAAGTTTGCATGAAATTCAAACTGAGTATAAATAAGGGAAAAACGAAAGTGATGGTTTTTGAGAGAGAAAGACTGAATGTAATAAAAGTCTAAATCGCACAGTGATTGACCAGGTGAATGAGTTTGTGTATTGAGGAAGCATGTTTGACAGAGAGAACAAACTGGATGGTGAAATTTGTAGGAGAGTGAATTTTTATTGAAAGTCATAGCGGCTTTGGGAGATGTTTAGGGGAATGATGGATTCTCAAGAGAGTCCCGCATGGCTGTATATGAAAGTGTAATTGTTCCTACTCTGATGTATGGCAGTGAAACCTGGGTACTACAGAAGAAACATAGGAGTTGTTTTTGTGCTGGAGAAATGCGTTACTTACGGGGCATTTGTGGCAAGACACATTCTGATTGTGTGAGGAATGAAGATGCTATGCAGTTGTGTAATGTGAAACAAAATGTTGTTAGCAAGGTGGAGACTAATATGCTTCAGTGGTTTTGCCATGTTGAAAGAATGAGTGGCGAGATGCTTAATAAGAAAATCGTTTTAGCCCAAGTGGCAGGAAGGAAAGACAGAGGACGGCCAAGGAAGTCATGGGAAGATCAGATTCAGGAGTGCCTGCATGAGAAAAAGGTTATGAGTATGAAGTATAGAAGATCTTGTGTACGGCGTGTCATGGATGTTAGTGAAGCCCGAGTTGTAGTTAAGATCGCTGGAAATGGAGAAATTTGATACGGCAACAGTAAGTAAAAATTATCTGGTAGTCTGTATTATTTATTTGTGGTGCTAACTTCTGAATCTCACAGAACAGCTAAATGATATGTATGTATGTATGTATGTATGTATGTATGTATGTTGATTTATTTTTATTTTAGAAGTTCGAATTGTGGTAAGATACAAGGGAAATTTATATACAGTGTGCGAAGTAAAATCTTAACTCACCCCAATAAGTTCAAAACGAACGGTGCTAAAGACATAAGACTTAGGTGTAGGTATAGTAAGGTGACAATGCCCGATAAGATGAAATCGATTACAGCGCTCCTAGTGTTGAAATGAGGAACTTGGCATGTCTAACTCGCGAAGCAAAAGAGATAATGAAAGAATGTCAAAAAAAATGTCAATGAAAAAGTTGCACAGCGTCATTGACTTAGCACGAAATGACATCTTACGTCCACCAAAAGAGTGTATGGAAGACACGAAACGCTGTTGAAGGGGAATCCGTTTCTGGCCACTGACACATTCTTACATAAAACCCCAAATGATTAAAGAAGCAAAGTCATATGCCGCACATTTGCTTACAGGGCACACAGGGCTGCATACGAATTCAAACAATGACCACGACGTAGCACCCAGCCTGCGATATAAAACCCGGTCAGAGTGATGCGGTCGTCAAACGAGTGAACGTTCACATGGCGGGCTATTTCAGCAATGAGTACAGTGAGATGGTGCTGCTGTACGGTGAGCGTCAACGCAACGCTAGGAAAACAGCACGGCAGTATGCCTTACGTTTCCAGGCTTGTCCACATCCAACTGATAGGACTGTCAGCCATTCTGTTCAATGGCTCAGAGAGAGACTAGCAGCACAACAGCACGTCCACGGTCAGGGAGACCTTAGCACGCGTAGGATCTCCACAGGTTCAACCAGAAGGCATCCTGGGATATGTCCTAGCTCATCCACACAGGTGTACTAGAGCCGGCAGTGCGGAGTGTGGTTTGACAACCTCTCGCGTGTGGCAAATATTGCACGAGCATGGTGCCCATCCATATCGTGCGAGACCAATGCAAGCGCTGATGCCTGGATTGCTGCAGGTTTGGGTTGAACGCCTTAGAGGATTATTCTGGTTTTTGTCCAACATCATTTGGACATATGAAGAACAATTCACAGGGAATGGTGTACTGAATACACAAAACTCGCATTATTGGGCGCTCTCGAACCCATCATGGGGATGTGTGATGAAGTATCAGGTACGTTGGCCAACGAATGTCTGGTGTGTTATGTGCAGGGACCGACTTCTGAGACCTGTCGTCTACGGCAGAGACTTAACAGGACCGAGATATCACCAGCCATTACGAGATATCCTGCCTCCTTGGATGGATGACCTCTTTCCGTTCCGCGATATAGCGTCCTTACAGTTTCAACATGATGGCGCCCTTGTGCACCGGCCAGCACCAGTCCGACGCTTTCGACGTGACACGTTTAAGCAATAGGTAATGGGTTATTGTGGTCCTGTCGAGTGGCCTCCATAATCACCGTACCTAACCCCTATGGATTTCTTCTGCTAGAATTAACTGAAAGTGAAGGTGTATAGGACGAAATTTGAACATCTGCACGAACGCCACCGAATCGTCGATGCGTGCGATAGCTTGACATGAACAATGGTGTCTAATGTCACACAAGCTGTTCTGTCTCGCATTCAGATATGCAAAGTGGTGAATGGCGGCCACATCGAATATGTCGAACGTGTTTTGTTTTTGTTATTGAAGGTTTAACGATCACCGTGAGCAACTCAATGGCCTATAAGCAGTCGCTCGTGCCTAATTTAGGGCCACTAGTTCAGGAAAGGGAGAAAGCTAGAGCCGTAAGACAAACACAACATCCATGCCTCACCGGGATTCGAACCCGGACCCTTCACGGACGAATGGCCATAAGCCATCGCTTAGACCACTGCGCCACCGGAGTGACTGTCGATGACTGGAATACAATGTAGTTATGCTGTCATGGTTCAATAAATCAGCTGTTTCTAACAATCCTCTCTTTTTTTTTACACCATGTGCGATTTTGCTATTCTCATCACGCATGTGCGTTACGTCAGTGCTCAGAAACAGATTCCGCTTCAACAGCGTTTCACGTCTTCCATTCAATCTTTTGGTGGGCGTAAGATATCATTTCGAACTTAGTCAAAGACGCTGTAAAACTTTGTCATTGACATTTTTTAATTATCTCTCTTGGTTCGCAAGTTAGACTTGCCAAGTTCCTCATTTCACCACTAGGAGCGCTGTCAACTATATCATCATAGATCATATGTAGAGGATTTTAGAAAGGAAGTGTCTGACCCCAGGTCTTAAACTACCCTTAGAAATAGGAAGCTAGGAGATTTGGGCTAGAGTGTCCGATAGGAAAGTGACACGGACGTGAGGTAGAAAAGGGGGGAGACGCCCTTATTCATTACCGGGGGCCGGTACCCGGGGTCCGACGGCATAACGTCCCCAACCGACGCACGGCGGATATTTAGTGGATCGAACGTTCGTACCTGCCCAGGATCGAACCTGAGGTTATCCCATGGGAATCACGAACGCGGACCACTAGGCCACCCGCGGCCAACGATGTCATCGGATCGGATATGGTCACTTTATTATACCTACACCTACGTTTTATGGCTCTAGCACCGTTCGTTCCGAACTTATTCGGGTGAGTTAGAACTTTACCTTGCACCCTGCATATACACTTAACGTCAAAAATAATTACGCCCAGAAGGACGTGTTGGATTGCAATACTATTCGGGAGGAAGGTGAATGTTACCAAGAACAATAAATGGGTAAACATTGAGACAGATATGGGCAATATTTATTGAGCTACACGCTAATACGTAGTGTCTCTGAACATGGCTTCGGGTCGCCATATTTGCTCACACAGCATGCCAGACGTCTCGGCATATAGCTGTACAGGTTCCGAATGGTGTCCTGCGATAAGCCATCGCTTGCAGCTTGAATCTTCTCACGTAGTTCCTGCAGATTGTGCGGTAGGGGTGGAGTGTGGAGAGCACGTCCAGTAGCGTCCCACACATTTTCAATCGGCGATAGGTCTGGCGATACGGCTGGCCATGGCAAAGTGTCAGTGCCTTGAAGGCAAGTTCTCGAGACAGCAGCAGTATGCAGGCTAGCGTTGTCCTGTTTGAAAATCACACCAGATTGAACGTTCAGAAAAGGTGGGGCCACTGGTTGCAGGACCTCATTAACGTAACGTTGGGCTATCAAAGTGCCAGAAAAGAACACCAAAGGTGATCTGGCATAATAGGCAATTGCACCCCACTCCATGATACCAGGTCTTCTGGACGTGTTACGCTCAACAACAAACCGTTCATCTTTGCGCTGACCACGGTGCGTCCACACGCGGATTCGTTGGTCGTCTCCTCCAAGACAAGCGGCACTCGTCATTAAAGATCACTCGCTGCCATTCTGCGTGGCTCCTTGATAATCTGTCACGACACCATTTCAGTTATAACGAAGTACATTTCTCCGTCATTTTTAGTCCACGTCGGGGCTCGAACCCGGGTCCCCTCATTCCGGAATAAGTCACTCTACCAACTGAGCTACGCGGACGTTCGTCCGACTGCTATCTGCCTTTATGTCGTGTGACCTGCTGGCAGGTACGTCACATCTCCCCCCCCCTCCGAAAGAGGGCCGGGGCATGGCTTACGGGTCAGCAGTGACCATGAGTCGCTGCAGACAGCCATCCGCTATAGAACGTGCACTTGAGAACTCCCAGTCAATCTGGTGTGTGGAATGCAACATCACACATTTTTATTTTTCGAAGCGTTGGAGAAGGGATTCTCTGATTTTTTCTATCTCGCGGTGTGGAGAGAACAACATCACACCAATGCGAGATTTTGAACGGTCGGGTCATCCGGAAAGTTCGGGCGCCATTATAACGAAGTAAATTTCTCCGTCATCTTTTTCCACGCCGGGGCTCGAACCCGGGTCGCCTCATTCCGGATTAAGTCACTCTACCAACTGAACTACGCGGACTACGTTCTGACTGCTATCTGCTTTTATGTAGCATGCGTCCTTCTGGCAGGTACGTCACACAGTCTTTGGTGACGATGCAATGGTGTTAAGGTCAGTCGTCGTAACATGTCTGCCTGGGTGTAGTCCTACATCGTGCAGCCGTCTGCCAATTGTGCTGGCACTAATTGGAGGATGCATTAAGGAAACCACTGCTCGCTGAATATCCGCAATCGTGGCTGTTGGGTCACTCTGCGCATGTCGAACAACCCAACGGTCCTCTCTCTCCGTGGTTCGTCTAAGTCTCCCAGACAGTTCCTGTCACTGCTGCGTGCCTTGTTCTATCCATTGCCGGCAACACCGTGCTATGGTGATATCCATACAATCGGTATGGCGCGCAATACGGAGATAAGACCATCGCACTTCCCGGAGCTGGAGGATGCGGCCTCTCTCGAACTCCTCCAACTGTCCGAATTGCTTCCCAACTTTTCTCCGAGGCATACATTACTTGCAAAGGATGCAGCTAACACAACAACACGAGCCAGAATTGAAAACACATGCAATGGGAAAACCTTATATAGCCTGTCAAGCAGCCAGTTATAGCTGGTTAGGCGTCACATGCGCGGCCGAGCTTGATACTTTATTCATATCAGTTGCTTCCTTCTGGGTGTAACTATTTTTTTAACGATGAGTGTAAAATACAAAAAAAGTAAGTCAGAAAGAGAGTAACCGCCGTGTGCAGAGCGGACAGCAACTAGCCGTGCTTGGAGGGTGTCAATAAGGTGTTCACAGGTATGTGGAGCCATGCTGACTGCAGTGCATCTGACAGCTGCTGGAGGGTGGGTTGTGGAGGTTCCATAGAGCGAACAACACGATCGAGTTGGTCCCACAGATGCTCAATTGGGTTTTCTGGGGAGTTGGGTTGTCAGGAAAGTACTTTTAAATCTTCATCGTGCTCTTCTAACAACTCTCGGACATTTCTAGCTATGCTACAAGTCGCATTGTCGTCCTGGAATGTCTCATCCTCCCCAGGGAAGACAATCAGTATGTATGGTTGTACGTGGTCTGCAAGGATGGATTCATAACGAATTCCTTCCATTGTGCCTTCCACAGGTGTAAGTGAACCCAGAGAATGCCTCGAAAACATTCCCCAGGCCATAGCGTTGCCCCCATCAGCTTATGTTCTTTCAGAAATGGTTGAAAAGTGTTTGTTCTCCGATGTTTCTCGCCTTATACGCCAACGTCTATCCGTTCGATGAAGCAGAAAACGTGACTCATCGGAGAAGGCAATCCTTTGCCAATCAGCGGAGGTCCAAGTCCGATACTGCCGTGCAAATGTAAGCCTTTTCTGCCGATACATCTTCGTTAGCATAGGTGCAGTGATCATCCGTCTGCATCGGAACCCCATACGCAGCAGGGTTCGCTGAACTGTCGTTTTAGACACACTTCCGGTAGCCCCCTGTTTCATTAGGCCAGTGAGTTGCTCTACTGTAGCGTGTCGATTGGCCCTCACTCACCTTCGAAGCCGATGTTTACCTCTCACATCAATGGCACGCGGTTCTCCGCAGTTTCCTCGTCACTAATTCGCAAAAGTGCCAATTCTCCAATCACGATACAGTTTAGCCAGAGCAGTAAGCGAACAGTTCTCAAACTGCACTGTTTGAGAAATACTTCCATCCTTGGCACGGAAGCTGGTAATCATCCCTTTTTACAAATCTGATAAATCGCTCCTTTTACCCATGACAGAAATTAGTGATATGTTTTTAGATTGCCTACAGCACACCTTATATACCCTCCATGCCAGGTCACGACACGTGCCTTCTTTCATTGGCTACGCGCTCTTGACGTCAAAAGTAGGAGGTGGTCACAATAATGTGTCTAGACTGTGTATATATATACTATTTTGTGTTTCTTTGCAGTATGTATGTTATGTATATGTATACACGCACACACACACAAATAAAAAAAAATGTTGTACTAAAGAGATTCAAGTCAGTTCGTCACCACTGATGAAACACCAGTTTTACTACTCAGCAGCCAAAATGTCGCTGGCCCCAAGTCATGGGGTATAGAATTATTTATGACGACGTGTCTTCGACCATTGAGCTAAGCATATCTTACAAAACACGGAAGCTTTGGGACAAGAATGGCGATCCTTCCATCTAAAATTATAGACTCCAAGCTCTGGACCAGTCGTTGTCATGTAAACAGAAGTCCTCATTAGCGTCACGTTACCAAAAGCTGGGAGGGTACTTTGGAAAGCGGTCCCTGCTACCAAAGCTGGACACGTAATGTTGTAATAAATTTCTACATATTTGTGCGCATTGCGTGTACGCTTTGGTCCCACAAGGTTCCTTTACTGATAAAGTGTACAAATAAACGAAGTTCCGGTATGAAAAAAATAGTTGCATTAGTTGACTATTAGCAACTGCTCTGAAAAGAATCACTTTCTTTTGCTTCACAGCCAAACAAAGTTGAAAAATTATTTATAGAAGATATAGGCCCGCTGAACAATATTGCAGAAGATCCAGAGAACATACCCTATCTGAAACGTTTAATGGATAGCCTCACTGTGATACCGGAGAATGCTGACGAAGTAATCGCAAAAAACGCCGTTGGAGATTATTTACTTAAGGTAAGTTTACTTTAAAAGATCAATAAAATTATTCTGTGTGGTGACCCTATGTAAAAATCCAGAACCACGATTTGAGCAATGCATAAATGTGCTGGAATAAGAATTTGTGCAGATATATTCGATAGTTGTTGGTTCGAATATTGGAACAGCAAGTGTTTTCTTTTTTGTTGTAGGTTTATATGCTTTAAATGAAGTATGCTAATAAAATTTATTTTTCCATATAATAATAGATATCTACGCGTCAGATTTCTTTATACATATATTTGTAAAATTAAAAGAACCCCAACCACCTGACTACGAATTTTATACGATAAATTATGTAAATTTGTTGAAAGAAATTTCACTTGCAGAGAGTTACCCGTAATGACATATGTACCGTACCTTGCTTTGCTATAAAAGCGATTTAAAAACTGTGTTCATAATTAAGTCCAGCCTGGCATCAATCAGACGGTTCGACAACAGTGGCGGCTCGTGGTTGGAAAAATAGGCGAAGAGGTACAAGAGCAGTATGAAAATATATCTACTGTCTACAATGAAAATCCCTTAATGAGGATTTACTTATTTTTTGTATATTAAATCAATTTTTCTTCCTCTTAAAGCTGCAAATTTGTCGATTATGTCGTCATAAGATGGTTAGATGATTGTTTCTTCGCGAGCATCAATAAAATGCCTTCCTAAATAGAAATATTTGCCAGAGAAGCAAGTCAATCTTGGGAACTAGTGTTTCTTGAGCAAGTTTGTATTCTTTTAAGAAAACTTCTTTCCACTGGCACACTTGTAGATGTAATTGTTAAACTGAGGAAAACCAATTTATAATCTTCTGTAAAAATGTCTTTGTCTCCGTGAAACACTCGAAGGAGTTCTTGAGTCAATATATTCCTTAATTTTTCATCGGCATATACAAGTTTCAGTTCATTTTTAAGGCGCTGGTGTTTAGTAAATATGTTTCCGTAAAAATATAGATTTTCAAGAGCGCGAGTGGGAAAGCATGCATTAAATTATTCGAATTTGGTTGTGTCAGCAAGTCAGACAAATTGAAGTTTCTTACAGTCTTGAAATCTTATATCCATTTCCATAAGAATGTGGTCCAAAATTTCAAAATACAATTGTTTATAATTTTGAAAAATTGTTTCCTGTGTAAGAGCAGCATATTCCCGTGCTTATTTCTGTGATTTTGCTAGCTTTTCCAAACGGTGTTTCAAATAACTCATCGTTTCTTTTTATGGCTCAAAATTTCACGAAGTCGGTTTTTTTTTAATTTGAGTTACACAGTAGTCTATGTTTACTTATTTTTTTCTTCAAAAGTTCGAATAATAGATCGGTGGAGCCAAAAATGTAAACTTAAAAGTGTTCATATTATTCAAAAACCCCTTGGCAAGATGAATTGATTTTTTTCTGATTATAATCAGAAGAATTATTATTCGCTATTCGTCAGAAATCCGAACACTTCCTTCAATTTATCCCAATCTTCAACAACTACACTTACTAATTTCGAAGTGGAGAACCATCGAGTTTCTGTTATGGTTGGTCGGCATCTTGCGGTTGTTGATATAAGTGCATAAGACCGCTTCGCAGAATGGTGAACAAACGAAGCAATTCCACTGAGGCTTGCAAAAAGTATTCGACACTTAGAAATTTTAGAAAAACTCTGATGTAATACAAGATTCAAACGATGAACTAAGCATTGAACAAAAAGAGCTTGAGAAGCTTTATCCTTGAGTTTTTTCTCTGTAGCCCATTTAAGTGTCGAGACATTATACTTGCCCCATCGTAGCATTGTCCTATTTATTTGTGTTGGTAATCAAACTGTTCCAAAATTTTGTCTAGCATTTTATATAAAGCTCCTGACGTTCTATCTTCATTCACATCATGGAAACCCCAAAATCCCTCAACCAATACACCTTCCGAATCAACAATAAAAAATTACTTAATTTTGGACCTGATCGTTTATATATTCAGAAATACATTCAATTAATTCATTTTCAATAGTTTTTTATCCTTTCGTTTTGATTTTCAATTTCTAAAGAACTTCATATCAACAATGAAAGTAATTCAATGAAATTTCCACGATTTATCGAGCCCATGCTTTCGTCATGGCCATGGAATGCTAGTTCTTGTTTGCTCAAATACAGTATAGACTAATACTGCATCAATCACTGTCTGCAGGAAAAGTCTATTTAAACGAACGTTTTCGTTAAAATGCGTTTTCAAAAGCCTAGCATTCTTCCTCAGGGCATCGGCAATGGTGTTTTGAATTTTTTCGAAATTCCTTAACATTAATCCGCATTTCAGGTCTTCGCTAGAATCACGATGTTTATGAAGTGACCGTGTTACGCTTAATAAATCTGAGAATCCGTCTTTATTGCACGCCGAATGTTTATTACTAAAACGTAAGCAGGGCCCCCCAAAAACAATTAACAAAAAGTGCTGCAAATCCATTTATATTCAGTAAACCAACAATTTTTAAAATTGATATTGTTAGTCATGAAAGAAATACGGGATTACGCCATATAATACAAATTTTGAAGATGACAATCCGATTTCGGCGTAAATGTGACAAGTATGGTAAGTCAGATAATATCCGAAAACTTGAAAATTTTCATCGTCCTGGAGCGGGACCCGAAGCCGCGTCTCCCAGAAAACGCACGGGTTGCTAACCACTACACCACCCAGAACGCCCAAGTTTCAAGTTTCCGATCAATTTGAATTTAACCATCACAGGATTCGCTAGTCAAAGCAACGGCATTCATGCTTAGCGAATCTGGAGGTTAAGAATCTTATCCCGTGGTTGCCCGGAGAAGCAGATAAATCATGAAAGAAATACGGGATTACGCCATATAATACAAATTTTGAAGATGACAATCCGATTTTGGCGTAAATGTGACAAGGATGGTAAGTCAGATAATATCCGAAAACTTGAAAATTTTTATCCTGTGATGGTTAAATTCAAATTGATCGGAAACTTGAAACTTGGTCGTTCTGGGTGGTGTAGTGGTTAGCATACCCGGGCGTTTTCTGGGAGACGCGGGTTCGGGTCCCGCTCCAGGACGATGACAATTTTCAAGTTTTCGGATATTATCTGACTTACCATCCTCGTCACATTTACGCCAAAATCGGATTGTCATCTGCAAAATTTGTAATATTGTTAGATTTACCGCTCTTCTTGATTTCGTTCTTGGCAACAAGTGTCAGTGAATCCGTTGGTCGCCCTTGAAGCAAAATGTCTCTTTCATCTTCATCTTTCCACAGAGTAAATGGAGTTTGCGATAAATTACAAACATTGTCGTTCACAGGATGCATACTAAAAACTATCGCTGTTAGTTAAATTGTACACAAACCTAAAATATCAGTTAAAGCTTTCAACAAATAATCACAGAGCACGAAAGAACAAATTCCTTTCGGAAAATAATGTACCACAGCATTACAAGGAAAAAAAACCTAGCAGATTGAATGGTAGTCCGCCCACTCCACCGTTATCTCTCACGACTTTACGCTCAAAAACTGAAAGATGCAGAGGTAAGGCGCGTGAAGCTGAAACACTTTACTTGAGCGAGCAGATTGGGGAGGGTGACGTCACGGTTGCCATGGCAACTCGGCGAAAAACTGCAGACTTCAAAGCATTCTCATTTCGGCTCTTCACTTGCAGTGTTTTGCGTTTAAGGATTTGTTTTCCGTATTGAGCGCGCCATGTGAATTAATAACTGTTCAAAACTTTGGCTATTTTGGATCTGAATAAAGGCAAAAAAGAATATATTATAAAAAAATACTGAATAAAACTTTATTTTGAGTAAAATAGGTGAAGAGGCACTTCACCTACTTCACCTGAAAAGCCGCCACTCTTGGTACAACAAGAAAAAAGTCTCTTCAAGGACTGATTCTTGTCAGAAAGTCTTAAACCATTATTTATACCAAACCAGTTTCCATATGTTGTCTTCATCGTGATCATAAGTATTAACCTGTTTCACAAAAAAGAACACAGCGCCGGTATTATTTCATCATCGAATTTATGAGTAATAAGAAGCCCAAAACCCGATAATTGTTATAAAATATAAAATACATCTTTCCAAATCGTTGATATTTCTACGTAGACTTTGTTACCGTCAACGGCAAATGTGTTTCGATAGCATAAATTAAGCACGAAGTCTCGGAATATATATGTTTTTTTATTCGAGGTTTAACGACCCCCGCGAGAAACACTTAGGTGCTATAAGCAATCGTCCATCCTTTATTGTGACTGCTGGTTCCGGGAAGGGAGAAGAGCCGGCGCCTGTGGACAAACACGCCACGGATGCTTTATCTGGGACTGGAGAACGGAACCATCGTAGCGACTCTGAACGATCACCAAATTGGACCGCTTCAGGCAAGTAAAGCTAAATGACTGACAACTAATTGCCTAATATTTATTTTAATTTCTTCGGCTTTATCTTCAAGGAAAGCTAAAAATTGTATCAAACATAAAAATCGATTTTTCAGCTCTAAAGTCGAATAGCAGGAAAATCGATTTTCTTCACGGAAAACGTTTGCTTATTTCATAACTTAAAATCTTCGTGAAGTGACTCTGGAGATGTAACGAGCATCTCCTTGCAGTGAAGCTTGAGTGTTCTTGAACCATTTACCTCATTTTTATGTTTTCACAGGTGTAATGAGATCGTAAAATCGTTGTTTGTGAATCGGAAATACTTCATTTATGTCCTTGGCTCCATTGTTCCAATGGTACGAGTATATTTTTGATACGATATCATACTGCGAGATAAAACTACGCATTGTACTAATTCTAAATATCAAAAAGAAAGTGAACATTCTCCGCCTTTGAAGAGAAACATTCCAAACCCTTTCAGAAGCCCGGGTGGCGCAATGGTCTAAGTGAGAGCTTCTGTCCGATATATCTCCGGTTCGAATCCGGTCAGGTGTGGATGTTTTGTTTTTTTATGGTGCTGGCTCTCTTCCTTCCCTGGAAAAGTGGCCCTACATTGGGGACGGGCGTCTGCTTATACCCCACCGGGTAGCACATGGTGTTCGTTAGACCTCCAATTAAGAGAAAAGAAAACCCTTTTAAATCACTTTAAACCCTTTCACTCAGAAACTTCTGAAATACCTAAAATAATTTCGTCTTCTCCTTCGTTTGGTAAGCAGTAATACACTTAGTAAGTACATCTTCAGTTGCTCAACTGGTAGAATATTTTTACAGAAGATACTTTTTAGGAAGCTAAATTTTCTTAGAAATGAATAAGTAAATACAAATAATATTGTAGAAGCAATAGATGTCAGAAGCACGATTCACAAAACTTTAGCCAAGTTAAACTGCAGAGATAAAAAGATTTTATTTACAATTTAAAATCAACTAAAAGACACAGGCAAGATATTTCACAGCCACATTGGCCGATTCATTAGGCCTAATCAGCAACACTGGTGTGCAGGTACAGTATTATATAGTTATCTCCCCCATCACCACCAATTCCCACAATGCAAAGCGAGGCTAGTTCAGGTTGCCAGATAACAGTATGATTTACTTGAGGTTTTTACAAAGGTAGTACATCATCATTATAAATTTTTAACCGTGTCAATAGTCCTTGCCATATAGAGTTCACATTGATCGGCATTTCCTCATTGCAGCATCCTTCAGAAAAATAAGTAATGTATAATGCCTCTGTAAATAGTAATGCCTATTTATTACTAGCAGATGTAAGAATCCTAATTCCATCCTACTCCGGGTAAAAATTTCCGTTCTCTAGAGTCCTAGTTAATAATGTTGAAATTGTATTGGAACGAAGCACGTATTCATGTTCCGCCATTCGTAATACAAGATTCCTTAAAATGGATCATATATAGCAGATGTCCTTGTTTTCCGGGGAAGTAGCACGAAGTAGGATTAAATAAACCCACATCGTTTCTTTAATGGCACAGAGTCGCTGTCTTTCCATATCAGGTCGCTGTCTTTCCGCACGGGGAACATGATGACGTCACAGCTTGCGTGATAAGCGCAGACCAATGAACAAGCGATCACGCGTTCATTCTACTCGCCTGTGTGGACTGTTGACAACATGGCGGGTGCGATTCTGAATCCGTCCAAGGTGAATCAGCGAGCGGTGATTCAGTTCCTAACAGAGGAATGATGTCAACCAGTTGACATTCATCGCAGAATGCAGGCGGTGTATGGTGACAAATATGTGTCGAAGACAACAGTGACGGACAGGGCGCGAATGTCTCGGGAAGGACGTGAGCAAACGAAAGATTTTCCGCTGCCAGACCAGGCGAATGTTGTTGCGACAGACGAAGCCATCACTAAGTTTGATGAAGCAATACGGGTGAGCCGTCGTCGGAGCTTACGTTCGCTAACGGAGGAATTCGCTATGTCATTTGGGACAGTTCAAACGGTGGTTAAAAAGACAGTGCAGTATCTCAAGGTGTGTTCACAATGGATCCCACGGATGCTGACCGATCATCATAACGAAGAACACATGGGTTGAAATTTCAACCACTTCTTACGTTACCAGGCGGAGAGTGGTGCATTTCTGTCGAGCATAGTGGCAGGCGACGAATCTTGGTGCCACCACTTTAAGCCGTCCAACAAACCAGCGAGCATGCAATGGAAACATCCCGAATCACCAAAACACAAAAAAAATCGAGTCACAGACTTTTTCTGGTAAGGTTATGTTGACCGCATTTTTTCTTTCACCATGAAGGGCTTTTGTTGGTGGACTTTAAAAAACCTCAAGTTAACATCAGTGCCAACCGCTGCAAGGAAATACTGGGCAAGCTGTATAAAGCCATCATGATGAATAAGTGACCCAGCATGCTTTCGCGTGGTGTGATTTCGCAACATGCGAACGAGCACGACAATGCTCGTCCGCATGTTGGGAACATTGTGCAGGATGCGTTAGCACGGAAAGGGTGAGAGGTTCTGCACCACCTAGCCTATAGCCCCGATCTGTCACCATGTGACTTTTATATGTTCGGACCCTTAAATAAGCTCTAAAGCGACAGCAATTCTGCTCCAATACAAACGTCATGGCCGCAGTGACCAAATGTTTCAAGGAACAACCGAAGTCCTTCTTCACGAACGGTATCCGCCGTCACCCCAAGCAGTGGGATGCGTGTCTGAATGCCTACGGCGACTTCTTCTAACGAACACTGGTGCATTCTTGCTTCCCTATATATTGCCTTGTTTAATTTTGCCACACCTGCGGATGTACCTTTTCGTTCGTCTTAATAAACACACTTGAACGGGTTTCATTTGATCACGCTTAATATTTCGGTAACATTCAATCGTAGTTATTTCTTGATTAAAACACACACATACACTCACACACAAAAGATTGCTGAAGTTTTCTTGATTCAGAGCATCAAGAAGTAAAAGATGATTCAATTTTGAGTGTAACAAAACTCTTGGCACGTGACAAGACTTTTGTGACACTAATACATGATGTTTCAGTGCCATAATTTAACTAAATTTTATTCCGTTTACAAAAAAAAAAAAAAAAAATTAACTGGTTGGGATTATTAACGTTTAACCAGACAATATTAACAGCAATTATAGCCTTAAGAGATATGGGGTGAATACATTTTCGCAGATTCCGAGTCTTAAAGTTGCGGTAGAGAAATTAAGCGCTAACCTCACTTCTCTGCCCCTTAAAAATTACCTTAGGAGCTTCGAATGTGGAAAATTAAGATCATTTTCGCTTGTGCAATAAATGCCACTTACCTGAAAATGATGCATCTTCATGCAGCCTAAGAAAAGAAGGAGTTTAAATTTAATTGAATCATTAAACACATGCTGATGAGCACAGGAACGTCGAACTGTTTGACGATGCAAACAGTTGACCTGATAATGTCGAGCTATCAACACCATTATTATCGCTCGGGTTCCGATATGTGTTCACCCAGCGTAATATTGGCAACCATGGGGGATGTCGAGTGTATTGTGATTCTACGATTCCCTGATTTAGAGCTGACGCAGCTTCAGGATCCACTGACGGGGCGTTGTGATTCACACAGTAGATTTTTATTTGAGAGTCAAAGGGTCTGCAGTGTGCCGCAATGTTTTCGTGAACGTCTAGAATAAAAAAAAACATATGTGAAAGAATTGCTGAGTCCTTACCGTAATATATATATATTTCCATAAATGCAGGATTGAGAACCCAAATACTTCCAAGAGAATACGCACAACAAAATTTGTTCGTCACTTCGTTAACATGAACACAACACTTATTATATTCAGAACCCTATTTCTCAGTTAAAGTTTATGTTTTCTCATAACTCAGATTATCTCGTGAGATAAATAATTTGCAAATTAAATTATTGTTCTACATTAATAAGTATCAATATCAAACAACACCAACTGCATTTCATCACTGAATTGTAGGATCAAGAATATCAGTATATCAACTGACTTTTCTGACAGGAACATGTTGTGCAATATAAACTATACCTGCTTTCCTTAGTATAAAATAGCTAGTATAAAAATTTAAGCTTATCGCATGTCACATACAACAACTGGTTAAAAACTTGAGGGAATGCCCAAAAGCTAACAGGATGGCCTGGAGACCGCGTTACTGCTCTTTGCACCACACAAGGAAAGTCTTAGAGTCCGCGATCGAAGAATCCACGACAGCTCTTAAATAGCTGGAGTAATGTAAACACACTGGAGTAGTGTATACACTGCATTTTGTCAAATAATCTCGCTGGATCTCTTCCATCACAATGCTGAGGCCGGGCCTTACCAAGAGGTCCCTCCTCTGTCCTCTCTGCTCGGGGCTCCGGTTAAGTCCCAATTGTGGCGGCCACTAGTGTATCCCGCCGGCTTGCTTCACGGGCATGATAGCCAGGACACCTTCGTGACCGGAGACCCTTTTGAAAAGTCCGACTCCAGTGTTAAGCAGCAATCGGAAGTGAAGTGCCAAGAATAAAAAAAGTTACAAGTCAAGTGTTGAGTGAAAAAAAAAAGGTGAAAAAGATTCTCTTCACTTCTTGAAATTTTTGACAACTCTTAGGGAGCCACCCACATTCTCAAAATTTACGCCCATCTCCAATCCCAAGATGGGGAACGCAAGCCTCCCCCGAATTAAAACTCCAAGCCTAAATTATACTGGTCGGAGAATTAAAATAGGATTCATCTGTTCGTTAGGGGGTTAAAATGGCTACCCGGTCTCATGTAAATTCCCAACCAATCGCCTATGCGGAGAACAGCTTTTTAAGTTACGTTAGCCGCGTAATATAAACATCGGGCCATAAATCTTGGTTAAAAAAACTGTGATTTTCGATTCTAAAAAGCCTGACTGTCGAACTAGCGCTTTGTGGATGCCAGACCTAGCTGACACTTTGATTACTGCCATAAAACACTCCCTACAATGCCGGTCCATGGATGCTGACGCCAACGCTGTCTCCTCTTACGCTATGCGATGTCTCGTGCGGGTCCCACTGGCGTTTCTTAACTACCCAAGGGAAAGGGGGTTCAAGTAAAAAAAAGAATTATCCCAAAGTGGAGCTAATGGCAAAATAAAATAAAAAGTACAGATAAAACGTACTCTTTCCACAAATAATTCATTACCCGAATTAAAAAAAATGAATAAATAAATAAATATATAAATAGATAAATTTGAAAATTGATTTTCCCTCTAGTTGTGCAGCCTCCCGGTAGCGAGCGCTGTCACACTATAGCAGTTAAACAAATAGATGATATTTTTACCTAGAGTTGAATGCGCGCAGTACTATTATGACAAATTCATCGTTCGTGTCACTCAGAGGCTTAACAGTTTACCCAATTTAATGCAAACCACACATACGAGCGCTCTTAGGGCATTTTCTTTCTTATATATATATATATATATATATATATATATACGGATATACGAGTACGTATACATACATAACTTTTGATTCTACATTTGCTAAATGCGCACTGAATTTTTTTCCATTTTATTTGCAGAATTTAAATATTACAGCAGACGTAGATTTCTTTAAAAATCTTCCTTTGGCTCTTCGTGAAGGTGCTTGGCAATGGAAATTAAATATTCGAGCCTTCATAAAAGCACTTGAAGATAGTGATTCATTCTTTGGCAAGATGGAAGGACAGTATGACGGAGAAGCATTCTTTATTTATGGCGAAGATTCAGCATTCGAAGTGTAAGTAGTCGCCTACCGTACAGATTTAAATGCAATTATATACAAAGAAAATTTACAAAAGTAAATCCTATTTCCATGTTTTTCTAAAATTCTATTGTATTTAAAATTATTTCATATTGTTTTCCAGTAAGAGCGTCATGACTGAAAAAATAGTTAAAGGTTCAGTGCGGCATAAAATTAGTATTGGTTTTCTTGAAGCCTGTTGAACTACAAGAGCTTAACTGTTATTTTTGTACACACAACAATTCAACTGGAAAGACAATAGTATAAATAGGTTAATGGATTATTTTAGCAGCCTTCATTTTGCTGATGACATAGCAGTTTTGTAAGCAGATCCTCAGAACTGCAGAGAACATCCTCTAAACTGAATCAGAAACTTGCCAACAAAAGCAAAGAAGTAGGATTAAAAAAAGAAATTTCAGAAAACAAAACTGAAGCAAATTGCTTTTACAAGAACTAAAGATTTATCGGTTTATGGAAAAAATCTAAAGGTGACGGCTGCCTACAATTGCTTTGGAGAGCAGACAAATATCAAGCGAGATCAGCATCGAAGAAGACATTAATAGGCGTGTAAAACGTATGTTTAGAGCATTTGGAAGAAACAGTACAATTTTCTACAGAAATTTACCGTTGTGTCTTAAAAGAGATGTGTTTCATAATTGCATCCTTCCGGTTCTAACTTATGGATCAAAGACATGGATCTTAAGTAAACCATATAGAGAGTGTGCAAACAACTGAAAGAAGCACGGAGAGTAATATCTCTTTGGTGTAACTAGGAAAGATAGTAAGAAGCACTATTGGATCAGAAAAAAGACAAGAGTGGAAGACATCATGATCGAATTAAAATCGCTGAAATGGCAATGGGCAGGACATATTGCCAGAAGAGCTGACCGCCCACCATCGGACAATTGAAATGTAAAATAGAATGCCATAGGACAGAAAAAAACCCGGAAGGAAATCGCGTGGGAAATGAATGTGTTACGTAGAGGTTGGGAATTATTCGCTTCCGAAAATATAATAGAGAACAGTGTGCCTCTTTGTCATTTTCTTGCAGTTAGCAGATGGGAACTTCTCGATGACGCGAGGAAGAGTATATCAGTAGAGGTAATAATAATTAGAAATAGTACAAAAGTGTACCACTGCATGTTAGCTAAGCGCTTTACTGATTTATTGCAGTCATTTTAACTTTGCCCTCGGCCCTCAACAGTCAGCAACACGGTGAACGAAAGTGTTCCCTGATTACGTAATTAGTTTACAACACAATCGGCTCCCTATCCGTTTCTTTTAAAACAAGGGGTAGCGAGGGGTCGAAAAGGGAAATCAGAGAGAAGGTTAGGAGACGAAGTCGGAAGAAGAGGGATATGAGGAAGGCTCCCGAGATAGGGTGCGTAAGAGCATGGGAAATAAAACAAAGAATAAATTAGATAGAACGTTTTGTTGAAAGTAATTGCATGACTAAAACAAATTCCAGGGCAACAAGCGCAGTAAGCATTAATTAATAATAAATAGTAGATTAAATACCACAAGGGCGGGTACTGCTTTACTCGTGCCATAAAAGTTGCAATTAAATGGAACCCGAAGAAGGAAGTAAAACCTCGCCAATAGATAGAAAATTTGTAGGTCTACTGCAGTGACATAGAGGAGACTGACGTTCTTGAAAGAAATTTGGAAATACCATTCAGCAGTGGATTCATAATGGTTGTTGATGATAATGCTGATGATTTGGAAGCAATGATATTTTTTGTTCTAAAGGATATTGCAAGGAGTTGAGTTGAATGTCGTTCGAGATGGATATTACTCTAAAGCGTGGTCAGTCTTGTGATTGTGTGGGTGAATCGTGGACCAAACGCCAGAAGAGAAAATATGTGTCCATCGCCAAATGCTCTTGAATGAGGTGATTCAAAGAAAGCAGCCCCAACAGAGTCCAGCTCCTTTTTCTCATCATTGATGTCAGTTGTGAAGCTGCCACCTTATTTAAGAGTTTGTCACGTAAAAAAGCTGAATATCAACTTCGAAAAATATTTACACGGCGAGCGTGAATATATCGAGATGGAGCTTCAGTTTTCATCCTGTACCGTCAGTGAATATTTCGTTTCAGTTTGGTGAAAGGTATCACAAGATACTCAAAGACACTAAAAATTATGTAGGCGATGTATTTTTCCTGAAAATGAAATTAGTGTTCATAGGTGTGCGTATGTGTGAACATGCTTTTAATCCCATTTTCGGAAGCAGGAATATTATGACAAGTATAAATGTGAAATTACGCCATTTCTTTCGGAATATTATGCATTTCGAAATATAAAACGCACTCAGAGAACCTTGACTTTGCATGCGTATGTTCGAAATATGAGCCTTCCTTGATGTAGAGAAAAGAAATTCTGTACCAGCAAAGTAAAACGTTTTAAATTCAATTTTCAGCAACAGCCATCATATAATGATACTGACAAATAAGAACTCATGTCTTGCTGAAAGTGATGCCCATGAAAGACAGAGCATCTTGGTGAAATATGTATGCATCGGATATGTGAAAAACGTTTTTTATATAAGGTGCAAAAGCGAAGAAATATCAGCAGATAAATAGAGGAAACGTCCCTAAATACTAGCTGTTTTAGACTTAATTAGCTATGTTAAAAGGGAATACAAGACCTTTTACTGTATTGTCACTTATTTCACGAGAAATACACGATGCAGCGAAGAAATCGAATAGCTGGAAAACAGCAAAACTAATGGAATTTAAAAGAAATTTCATTGCTGGAGATAGACTATCAGGTCTTTTGATGAAAGACGATAGAACTCCTTTGAAAATGACAATCACATTCACCCAAGTGTACAATACTAGAAAGACCACAGGTGGCATGAGCACGGTGAATAAACTATCACTTTGTGGCAACGCTTTCACTCACACTGATGATGATATCTTACAAGCGCACGGGGCAGGGGATAAAATGGAGCCGCTGTTGTTCGACATCTTGCTATTGCATTTCTATCAAGGAACAACCATGGTCAGGGAACTGCAAAAGGTACGTAAACTATGATAAGATGGAAACACTGTTACTGCTACTATATTGATTTCTTTTATTTATCGTGGTGATGGTAGAATTTACAGTTGTGCTTTCCTGAACCACAAAATTACCTCTAAAATATCATACTTTAAGCGCTAGACTAGATTCCAGTTTCCTGATGGGAACATAAAAGTACAGTTAAAGTATATCACATTAAAAATTAAGTACGACAGTCACATTATCACAAATTTCTTTTGGAAGAACAAAATATTATACATAGGCAGATATGTCGTCAGCATAGCGAACAATACACAGGATGAATATGTCATCTGGATAGCGGATCCAAACTCGGGGTTTCTTCATACACTTTAGAAAGATGAGATGTATATTTCCTATATGACGACATATTTTTCATATGGAAACAAGCAGCAGATGAATTAAATGATTCCATGCACAAGATAAACAAACTACACAATACGATAAAGTTCACCATGGAGCTTGAAGTAGATGGGGCGTTAAATTTTCTTGACTTCGCGCTCAGAAGAAATAGAACATCCGGCTTCGATTTTGACGTTTATTATAAACCGATCGCAGTACCGAAACTTGTCCCTCCTGATTCGCACTTCCCAAAAGAGTACAAACTTTCTGTGTTTAGAGCATGGTTCTATACAGCATATAGTGTATACCCGACTACCTAAATAACAAGGAAATTGACAATATTTATAGCAAAGGTCTAAAGACTGGATATAAGAAAGATGACATAGACAGAATACACAGAACTATAAGAAATCGTATAATGTCAGCATTAACGAAATCACCTAATAACACGATGAGATACACTGGATCCATCACATATGTTCCAGATTTTACATATTGGTTAAATAATATATTACGTAAATACAACATATTGATAGTAATGAAGTCCCTGACCCCGTTATCGCATATAATATCAAGTTTGCAAGGAGAGACAATGTGAGAAAGAAACGGCAGATGTGTACGTAATACTGTTGCAGTATCTTAACAACACGGAAAAGATATACATGTATATCGGAATCACAAAGTGATATTTGGACACTAGATGTAAAGAGCATGTACGAAGTGTCAACCAGGACATGCAGAATACAGCCCTTGCCAGATAAGCCTCTCCTCTATGGAATAGTATTAGAAGAATTGCTCCATACACAAACTTTAAAGAGACTGCCATCAGGGACACAGTCGGAATCCTATCCAGAAAACTAGCGTGCAATGATATAGTTTCTATTGAACTACCAAGAGCTTGGCATGCGTTACTAAAAGATGGAAACACATCGCGACACACAGTATAATTGCGTGATAAAAATTCATTCGTGTAATATGCTCGTGATGTCACCCAAGTCATTATCAAAAATCATTTTTGTTCCTTAGGTGTTCCAATTTTCTGCATTTTTATATCTACCATTGCCTTGAAAAAGCCTCCCAGTGGAGTGCGAAAGCTTGGCGAATCTTTGTGCTTACCACGTCACGAAAATGAACGTATTTAACACGCTACATGGATTTCTTGAGTGAGCAATTATTATATAAAATGTAAATTATAACACAAAGTTTATGAATTGTATGTCTTTCATTAAAGGATAACATATTGTAGGATGTATTACAATCATTTATTTCTTTCAGAGGTAACCAAAAAGAAGTCATTACAAAATTATTTCCAAAATCTAAGCTTCTCAGAATTGCAGGAGCTGATCACGTTATTCACTCCTTATTTCGCAGATTCTTAACAGAACTTACAGCTTTTCTGAAATGAGATATTTCCTTAGGGAATCGTCTGTGCTGCAGTTTATTTCAGTTTCTAGGACAGAGATGCTCTGCACCATCCGACATGTAATGCCGTGTTTTATAAAATGCATACGATAAGTCATCCCCACAAGTGGAAACAGCACCCATTAAAGTTCGTAAATCCTTTTCAATGTCTTCACTGATCTTTAAACAGCAAAGTGCTGAATTTGAATTGTATTGTAATTTCACACGACCTGCTGTGTTATTGAAATAAAAATGCACTTGAAAAAATGCAAAAGTCTTTCTGAAGCTGTTCCCTTTATTTAAAACAATAAAAACGTTATTTAACAGTAATATTTATACAAGGCAGAGGTATGCCGGTAATATTTGCTTGAGGGAAAACCGTAAAATGAAATACATAAAATATTATGCATATAGGTGAAGATGAGGTAACCATATATATAGGTGAAGATGAGGTAACCATATATATGGGTGAAGATGATGTTAAAAAGGAGGAAAAACGTCAGGTAAAAATCTGTCAATGATATCGGTTGTTACACGACAATGCATTTTCTTAATTACTGGTATAACGTTACAGTAGAATTATAACAGTAGCTCATTAAATATTTAATAAATAGGTAATGGTTATCTTCTACCAGTTCATACGAATCGGCTCAGCAATTAATTATATAGGACAATATCAAGATGTTTTAAGTGAACCGTAACTCAATAGTTTAACTTAAGGTTTTTAAGATTTACTGTTTTGCGTTATGAACTGTTAAAAATAAATACCATACTTTATGTGATGTTTCTGAAGTTTTTGCCACTGTAGGATGTTTTTTTCTATTCACTGAAGCCAGATGTCACCAAGAAGAGTTGAGGAAATTCCTGATAGTTTTCCAATAACTTTTATTATACAGGTGCACAGTTAACTTAACAGTAATTGAAAGACAGAATTTAAATGAGAAGGCGAAAGGAAATATTACCCCGGAAATGTGTTTCTGCAGTTCAGTTTGAGTGTTAATTTTTTATAACTAGAAAAATTAATTAATCACAATGTTAACCAATAACATGGAAGATACTATTGTTTTTGCAGAGTTGCCAAATTTTTGGGGTGTAATTCAACAATCATCATAGGAAACCAAAAGAAATAAACATATGTAACGGAATTTTTTGGCAAACTAAAGATAAAACTTTTCACATTTATCAGGGGGTATCATTGGGCACATTAATAAAGCTGAACAAGACGGGTAATATTAAAAGAAAAACTGTAGTCTAACCTGAATGTTAAAACTGTTGTCTTTTCAGTTGCCAAATGTCTTTCCAAACCCTTTAGAGGATTTTGTGGTACAGATATTCTGTTTTGTCACCTTTTTGTGGGAGAAAAAAGACGATGGGGTTGCAAGGACGGTACGACAAATGCAAAGACCCAACAGCAGAAGACACAGGCGTTGTTGATGATTCCCTCGAAAGGTCTTGGTCTAATGTTTGGGATCTCTAATGATAAAAGTTAAAAAGAAAGATATTCGAATCCTTTCTGAAGCAAATAAAAGTTTCAAAGTTATCCATATTCAATGGAACCGGTTAGAAAAAAATCAACCGGATTTCTACAATTGATAAGGCGTTCAGTAATAGAAGCAGCCACTTACTCCCACTAGCAGCTGAAATGTATATTACGAAAGTTAACAAATTGTACAAAAAAGGTTTCTCACAGCAATAGGAACATATCAGAGACAGAGATTTTTACATTGAACGTTAGCAAAACAAACATAGAGGAAAACGTGATACAATCTACGCACACAAGATGAAGAATTTTGCATAATTGAAAAGTTGACAAAAATGCGAAAAACATTCTTCATGGCAAAAACTATACTAAGAAACAAATAATTTTTCAAATACGTCTCCTGGAAGCAGAGTTAGCGAGAAAAAGGCTTTAATACTTACGACCCCTAGTGAGAAAGCAGTTCATTATTTAACCCTTTAACAATTGGAACCGTGAAATCTTGAGTCGCTCATTACACCATAACGTCTTGTGTTTCTTTCAGAGTTTCTCCCCTTCCCTTTACAAATCTACAATTTCTTCCACGGAGAAGGCATGCGATGCCATGTGAGTAAACGAAATCTCCCCGGGAAATACTACCGCCTGCTTACTTATTTGTTTTGAGACAGCAATACTGACGAGAGTGACTTCTGCTAATCCCGTAGAGGGCGAGTGAATTCGAAGAACAGGTAGAGGTTAAAAAATCATATCCTACTCACTCTTGACGGGCGTTTTCGGGCGGTCGTAGCAGTTTGGATATAAGGGCGTTTCGGGCGTTATGGTCGTTAAAGGGTTAAAGAGGATAGTGTTCCCCATCTTTACTGAAGAGAATGGCATACAGTAAACAAATAAACTTTTCAATAGAGCTTTTAGAAGCGGAAATACAGCTGCAAACAGAAGTAAACAAATACCACCTAGCGACAAAACTGTGAAACACAAAAAAAAACTTCAAAAAGAAACCCAAAGTGTTCCATAAAGTAAATGGTATCCGGTGTTAAAGTATTTTTTTAAATCGATCATTTAGAAGCAGAGATATCGAGAAAGATAGATTAAACATTTCCGTCCTTAGCGGCGAAATTGTGCATTATTCTGAAGGAATAATGCACAATTTCCCGCTAGGGACGGAAATTGTGCATTATTCAGAGTTATTAGTATCTGCCCGAAAAAGAATCCTTCAATCTGATTTTAAGTTCCGCAGATACGGCTGCAAATATACTGTAAACAAAAGCGTGACGACATCCAATGGTAAACTTGTGCGTGAAGAAAAAAATGAAATTATGTGCAATGTATTTCGCTCCAGAAACATTTTCCGATAAAGATTTTTTTAAATTGGACTCTTAGAAGCAGAGATATCGACAAAAATAGGATACTCATCTGCTTTCCTGGAGGAAACACTTTGCTCTACTTTAAGCAAACCGGTACTCTCAAAAGGCTTTTCATGGTGAGCAGTATCGGTCCACAAAACTATTTTTTAAATAGAGTTTTCGGAAACACAGATTTTGCAGCCAAAACATCGGAAACAGAAATATATAATTACTCCCCCTAGTGGCCAAACTATTCTATACCAAAAAATTAGAAATCATATCTAGAACCGTTTCCACCAGAAATTCTATCCGATGCAAAAAGAATTTTTCAAATAGATCTTTTAGAAGCAGATACATTGGAGGAATCGCAATTTACCTTTACGTCCCGCTGCGGAAAATCTATGTATCACTTAATGAAGGAACTGTACCCCAAATAGTCTTCGTTACAAATGGCATCGAAAGATATAAATATTTTTTCAATCGGATATTTAGAAAGAAATATATGGAATATAATGTATTTTGCACGCGATAGTATCTGCATTTACAGCGGCTAGCGGCGAAGTGCGAAGTCATAAATCGTAAAACTGCCGGAAAGCCAGAACACATCGTTATCACATTTTAAACTTTCCACTGCAAGAAGAAATTTTCGAATCGGTGTAATACACTGGTTTGCAAAAATAAAGGACGAAGAGGAGAAATTAGCATAACAGCGGAACGAGCAGGCAGAACGGATCGAAAGACTGCTCAGGAGATAGACTAGGGTCTGGTACGGAAGGGCATGCGCATATATGCAGCATGACGTCGGGTGGGGGGAGGTGTCGGAAGGGTATAAAGCACATTGTACCGAGGTACTCCTGTACTATCAGCAATTCGGTGAAAGCTATTGCACGGTATACATCGGTTTGAACGACGTCGATTTGCTGCCACCGTGTGATATATCCTACAGGCAATCCAGTAGATGACATCTGGATGACTTTACCTGAGGTCGTGTCATTGGGAAGTTGGAAGAAGGTCGAAGTGTGACTAGTGTGGCCGAGGAGTTCGGGATCGCTCACAGCATCGTTTCACGAGCTTGGAGATCATTTCAAACGACAGGAACAGCTGTCCGAGAGTTTAGCAGTGGTCGTCCACGAGCAACCACGGCGTTGGACGACCGGTATATTTTCCTACAGGCGAGAAGAGACAGACGGCAGACAGCGGGAGAAATCGCAAGGCACATGCAATAGAAAACTGGACGTCCGTTATCGCGTTTTACCGTGGCCAGGAGGCTGCACAAAGGTGCTCTATTTGCACGACGACCAGTACCATGTGTGCCATTAACGCCTGCTCATCGGAGACGGAGGTTTCTGTGGTGCCAGGAACACAAGAACTGGGCACATCATCAATGGAGTCGAGTTCTCTTTACGGATGAGAGCCGATTTAGTCTGACGAGCGAATCTGGACGTATACACATCTGGAGAGAGCAGGGAACACGCAATCACACCTCCAACGTCATCGAAAGGGACCGGTTTGGATGTGGCGGAGTTCTCGTTTGGGGCGGTATCATGCTTAGTAGCCGTACTGACCTCCACATCTTCCAAGGAGGTTCAGTCACTGGTGTCTGCTATTGTACCGAGGTTTTCCTGCCTCACGTGCGTCTGTTTAGAGGTGCTGTGGGTTATGAGTTCCTCTTTATGGACGACAACACTACACCTCATCGTATAGTGGCTGTTGCAGAGCAGTTGGAGAGTGAAGATATTCAACGCATGGATTGGCCCGCAAGGTCCCCGGACCTAAATCCAATCGAACACGTGTGACACCTTCTCGGGAGATACTTAGCAGCACGTCACCAGCTGCCAGCAACGATTCCGCAGCTGCGATTGGCGCTACAAGACGAATGGGCAGCGATGCCTCAACAGCTCCTTGACAACCTCGTCCTCAGCATGGACAGACGTTGTAAATCCTGCAACGCAGTCAGAGGTGATCATATCCCCTACTAAAGACTGTTTTTCTCTTGGTAGCCGCCTGACACATGGACGTTTCTGTCTTCTGTCCAGTTGTACTCGAAGCTACCTTTTCAATAAAGAGTCTTTGTATCCTTTGGATTCCTTGTTTGGACGGTTTTGCTCACTTGTCCCATATTCTTACATCTCGGGGATCTTATGGTTGGATTTGAGTCGATGTGGAGCACTTATGCTCGACGTTACATTCGAAAAACCGTCTCATTCTTAATTTTTGCCGGCCAGTGTAGTTGCAGAGCTATGGTGTCTATACAGGGAATGTCGGACACTACTGAAGTTGGTCTCAGGATGGACAAAGTGACACTGTAAGCTCATACATTTTTACAAAAGACGTGCTAATTTTTTTTTAAAGTAGAGTTACCGCCATAACGAAAGTAACCAATTTTAATTTTTTCCCGCCTTTTGTGAACAACGAATTGTCCAATTGAAGTCAAATTTACTCTGATTGATGGCTGTCAACGGTGGCACTTATACGTCGTATTTACGGGAGAAGCGTAGGATAAAAGCTTCTAAATTACCTGATTTATAATCTACTAAAGTTGGTCTCAGGCACAACCTGTGCTGTCAGCATTCCGATCTTTCCTATCCCCATTGCCGAATTGGTTTCTGAACAAAGAAATCACTCTGATTTACCCATGGTTTTCAGCTGATACCGAGTAATTTTCTGCAAAAGACAGTTTTCTAACCTAATAATTTCCGATGTAATCGTTTGCGTGTAGGCTGTTTCTCCATATAAGTGGTTTGTTTTTCTGTATGCTCCCAAGATATCAACGCCACATTTCTGGGGAATATATCTTCCTGTCACATCATTTCAACAACTGCTTAGACCCGCCCCCACCCCCCACCAAGTAAAAAAACGTTTCGTCACGGCTCTTGAGTTTTTGTTATAATAACTTTTTGGTAACAAATGAATGTATTTATAAAAGTTTTGACGAAGGTGCTACCATTGGGTTCTTCTATAGCTGTACATAAGGATGAATGGAATGGATAGACACGAAGAATCATGCAACATTCGCTTTCTTTAGTAATATGGTGTTGAAAGTACAACTTACTGACTCACTTCAGAACCATCCTTAAACGATATTTGAAACCTGCCAATCCAAGTATATTTGTTAATTTGTATGTTTATTCATGTATTACAGTAATTCCTTAGGATTTATTAGGAGGAAGTCTTAATTCTTGAGCAAAAAAACGTTTGCGATTCCATTACAAATCTGGGGAAACCAGAAAACACATAGTAAAGCTCAATGAGAAAACTTTAGCTTTATCCGGCCCCTTTTCTTATTGTACCTCTTTCACTAGGGGTTTAGTGTACAAAGGATCACTTTTTAGAAGGTAGATTATGATCGTTATGCACAGTTGGACACACAGCCATGTTGCAGAATTCAACATGGACATTTTTTGGGGCCGGGTTGGGCTCAAAGGCGCACACCTACAAGTGATGTTTTGTAAGACGGATGTATGTCTCAAGTTCCTTTTGTAGAGGTCTCAAAACCTGCTGAAAGAGGTATCCATAAGGGATGGAAACGAGTACAGCTCAACGTATCCCAATGAGCTGGAATTAGACTTTTGTGGTTTCCCCAGTTTTAAGTGGGACGTTATACCGAACAGCCAAAACATTATGACCACCACTCTAATACAATGTTCATCCTCCACGTGTCTCCAAAATAGCTTTTAACCTGCGAGGGATGACGCTACAAGATTTCTAAAGGTGCCTGGTTGCAATGATGTTTATGTATGTGGTAGACGTCGTTTTATTTCTAAAGGATATGCCTGGTTACAATGGTGTTTATGTATGTGGTAGACGTCGTAGTTTCCTGCACATCAATGACTGGACCCCCCAGGGTTTCCCATCAGAACATTGTTGAAAGCATTACACTTCCATCATCGGCTTGTATTCGACCCACGATTCATTCTGGTGTCAACACTTCACCTAGTAAACAACGTACACGTACCCGGCAGTCAACATGGTACAACAGGAAACGAGATTCATCGGACTAAACGACCTTCTTCCAATCACTGAAGATCCACTTTTGATATTCACGTGTCCATTGTAACAGCTTTTGACGGGAACTGAGATTATCATGGGCATCAGGAGCGGGCTGCGGCTACTCAACAGGGTTCAATGTACCTTCTATTTTGAAACGTTATTTCTTTGTCGGGCATTCACATTACCGGCTTACTGCGCCACAGAATGCATTCGGTTATCTCGTACCATATGGGTTAGCCTTCTTAGCTCACCTCTAGCACCCATGAGGCGTGGTGGGCCCACACCTAGTCGGCGGTTTGTGGTTTTTTCCTCCTCGAACCGCTTTTTGAAGGAACTATCCACGACTCACCATGAGCACTCCGCAAGTCTTGCCGTTTCGAAAATGCTCTGACCTGGTCGTTTGAGCTCTCTGTTTTAAACAAGCTGAACAAGGAACTTGCGCAGTCAAATACAATTCTGTCTTACCCCTTGAATAAGAGTTATAGAGATTAAAATGACTTGATAGTCACACAAACACTGCTTTTTATTGAGCAGTGTAATGTCTGGTATGCACCTAAAAGTGGGTGTCGAATCTCTTGTATAACAGAATACGCCTTTTCTGACATTTCGTTACTGTACGAAACAACGGATCTTGTATTTGTGATACGTATAATACAAGATTCTTGGTGTTTTCGACACACACTCTTTCAGAACTTCCCACTGTTAGATCAAATAGTGATAACCAATTAGTATGCTGACGTAGTTTAAAATGTTCCGTGATTCTGTGGGACAAACTCGTTTTCCACTTTGAACTTTCCCTTAATTGATAAAAATGCTTTAAAAACTGCTAACATTTCTTTAAGTCCTGCTGAGCTTTTTGGCAGAGGCATGGACCAAATGGCAAGAACAAACTTTGGTTATTATTGTTGGTTTCAGTTACTTGAGAATGGTAGTTACACTTTATAAGTGGATTACACAGCAATACGACAGCGGGGACAACTAGAATTATTAGCAAGAATCCCCCTTCTCAAACTAATCTGCTGTAGGGTTGGTACCCTTGCAAATGGTAGCTTTTCGGGTTAATATTGCTTTCTCCAAAGTCACCAAAGTCACGTATTAAACTTCTTGTGCTTCCGCGGAATCCAACGCCCAAAGCAACCGGCCGTTTAGTTTTATCATCACTCCACGTGATAGAGTTTATCAAACAATATTTAAATTTTTTTATTGAAGATTTAACGACCACCTTGAGCAACTCATTGGGCTATAATCAGTCACCCATTCCTAATTTAGGGCCACTGGTTCAAGCGATGAGAGACAGCCAGTGCCGCACGACAAACACAATATCCCTGCCTCACCGGGATTCAGGAATGGTCATAAGCTGTCGTTTAGACCACTACGCCACCGGGGAGGCACCTAACTTTGTCTTGCTTTTTCAAACATTTGACTTTACTAATGCATTTAGCAAATAACAAAAGCACGAATTTAGTAAATAATTTCAATCAAAATATTTTTTTAAGTGCTACGAAAATATGCATGCTTAAGTGCCGGCTTCTCTAATCTGTAGTTCTAATAATCCAGTGAAATTCTAGGATTTATTTCGTAGAATTCAGACGCACGCGATTACGAAGACATCTGCCCTTGAATCTCGCTGGGTCTTTTTGTGTGGCTACCTTAAATATTTTCTGCGTTG
Source organism: Macrothele yani (assembly GCA_039090855.1). Classification (NCBI taxonomy): domain Eukaryota; kingdom Metazoa; phylum Arthropoda; class Arachnida; order Araneae; family Macrothelidae; genus Macrothele; species Macrothele yani. The sequence continues at coordinate 64,545,138 of CM077008.1, read as the reverse complement.
TGGTGAGTAAAGGAAATAATTTCTTTTATACAAAGAAAATGGTTTTATTCCGCAGCAACTTACATTTCATTATACAGATTCTACGCTCTTTCAGCTTAACTAAGAAAAGCTTTCGGAGCCACAATGGTGTTCCATTTACCGAACTGTTTCTTCCATGGACTTGGTGTTAGCACTAGCCGTTGCAGTCGAAACAATGGCCGTAGTTTCTCACAGAGTCAGGTCAGATATCACCGCATCGGTGTAAGGCGATCAAAAATCTTACGCACAGGAGTGGCATATACCTGAGATGGAAACGGGTCAAAGGTCAATGGGTCGACAATTTCTTGCGGGTTCAACGAGTCGGGTCAAGGTGTTCCTGGCCTGATTTTGACTTGGTTTTATTCCCGTTTTATTTTTGAAAAGAGAAAAATATATTCCAAAGAAAAATGCGCGTTGTGGAATTCTGTAGTCGATACTGGTGCCCATGGAGTGAATAATGATTTGCCATGAAAAATTAGTGTCGTCTCTTTTTTAAAACAACGAAGATTTCCACCGACCGACGTCCAACACACAGACACCATAACGTAAAAAGATACTTCCTTTGCGTTCTTTTACAGTGCGATTGTCCAGGGCTAGGTACAGGTAAACGCCATTCGCCTGCTTCTCAGCTGATTCACTCTCTCCGTGCGAAGTTCACTGTATGACTAAGAGTTACTTTTCACATCGCATCTTTTACATTGAGTATTCAGAGGTTTTCGATTGATGTGATAACATCCCGTTCCCATGACATGACATGTCGAAATTAACTCCATATTTGTTTATATGGATGGATTTAATATTAAGGATCTTGAGAAAGGCGTCGAGGCCAACAAATACGTGCTTGTTCAAAACCACAAGGGGAAGAGTGAATGCTGGAAATTGTTTCGTCTCACTAAGCAACCGGTGAATGATTCTGTGTTGCTTGGTCTTGCGTGTTGTTCAAAAAATGGAAAGTGTTGTGACGTATATTCTAAATTAGCTTTCGTTTTTAGTTTCTTTCGCTATGTAAATCTTGAGTTTGTTCTCAGTTATCCTTCACACTTAACGTGAGATCTTCTCTTTCAAACGAATACTGCTGGCAACATAATTAAGGTTGAATGAATGTGACGTATGCCTGTTATGAGATAAGAACCAGAGATAAAAACTACGAGACAACAGTTGCTCGTGTAGAGTGTGGTTGATCCTGATTTGTTATGTGAAGTGCTATATATGTGCTGGAGAAATAAAGCCAAGTTTCGTAAGTTTGACTTCTGTTTTTAAATGTTTCGTCTGGCCGTTAAGGTTTAATTTAGGAATTCTTTCATCTTATGGTAATGTTTTTAAAATAACGTAAGAAGAGCGACAAAGCAACAGTACGAATATTTACGTTATAGTGTATAATTACAATGAAAGATGTCGACGGTGTAATAAGAGATTCATCATCATCATCATTGTCAACCATTATCAATCCACTGCTGGACGAAGGTCTCCCCAAGTTTCCTCCACAACGGTCTGTCTTGTGCCAGTCTCCTCCATGTCACTCCCGCATATTTACGAATTTCATCCACCCATCTCCCATGTGGTCTTTTTCTGGGTCTTTTCCTGTCCCTTGGAATCCAATCTAAAATTTCGGCTGTCCATCTATGGTCTGTCCTTCCGGCAGTATGTCCAGCCCATTGCCATTTCAGGGATTTAACTCTGATCATGATGTCTTCCACTCTCGTCATTTTTCGGATCCACGAGTTCCTTTTCTTATCTCTCCTGGTTATACCAAGCATGCACCTCTCCATGCTTCTTTGAGTTGTCTGCAGCCTTTGTATGTCTCTTTTAGTTAAGGTCCACGTCTCTGCACCATACGTAAGCACTGGAAGGATGCATTGATCAAACACTTTTCTTTTAAGACATAATGGCATATTGCTCTTGAAAATTATGCTGTTTCTTCCCAAAGCTCTCCAGGCAAGTTTTGTACGCCGATTAATTTCTTCATCAATGTGACCCTCACTTGATATCTGCTGTCCAAGATAAACATACGTATCTGTTATCTCCAGTTTTTCTCCATCAATCGATAAATCTTCATTTCTTGTAAAAGCATTGAACATCACTTTTGTCTTCTGAAAGTTCATTTTTAATCCCACTTCTTTACTCTTGTCAGCAAGTTCCTGGATCATACTCTGCAGCTCTGATGGGGTAGTTGCAAAAATGACTACGTCATCAGCAAAACGAAGGTGGGTTAGATAATCTCCATTAATCTTTATCCCTTTGTTTTCCCAGTTCAGTGATTGAAAGACATTTTCCAATGTGGCATTAAAGAGCTTCGGAGATATGGTGTCACCTTGTCTCACTCCCTTTCCAATTTTTATGTGTGTTGTATTTTCAAACAGCCGAATCTTTGCACTCGCATTTTCATAGATGTTATGTAACGTAGCAGGAGATGTGACGTACCTGCCAGAAGGACGCACACGACATAAAGGCAGATAGCAATTAGAATCAATGTCCGCGTAGCTTAATTGGTAGAGCAACTTATTCCGGAATGAGTGGACCCGGGTTCGAACCCCGGCGCGGATAAAAATGACGGAGAAATTCACTTCGTTATAGTTATTAATAATATTAATGCATGCATCTTCAATACCGCAGGATTTCAGAGCCGTGGTAACTGCTGATGGTTTCACCGAATCAAAGGCTTTTTCATAATCGATAAAAGCCATGCACAATGGAAGTTCATATTCCCTCGCTCTTTCAATTAGTTCTCTCAGTACATGGATATGATCTATTGTACTGTAGCCACTCCTGAATCCAGCTTGTTCTCTCGGTTGAGCCATGTCCAGTGTTACCTTCAAGCGGTGTGAAAGAACTTTAGTGAAGATTTTATAAACCACTGATAGGAGGCTGATAGGTCTGTAGTTCCTGAGATCCTCAATGTCACCTTTTTTATGTAGCAGGATCATTGTAGCATTGTTCCAATCCTCAGGAATCTTCCCTTCATTAAGGCATCGAGTGAAAATTTGGGCGAGTACTGTTTCGATTTCTCCACTTGCTTCTTGTATGATGTCTATAGTAATTCCATCTGCTCCTGGAGCTTTCCCCGCTTCATGTTCTTGATTGCATGAGCAACTTCTGCTGGGAGGACTGGAAGAACTCTGGTACTCTTTCATGATGGTTCCATAAGAGATTATGGAACCACAAATCTAACGGACTATATGAAAGTATGCGCACCTCCATTAAAGCGTGGAAAGAGTGAACAATCTAGTTACATTTAAAAAAATACATTTGTGTAATCGTAAATAATGATTCCCATTTGTAATATACACACGGTTATAGTCAGCCATTACTTCTGGATTACGCAAAATAGTGGCACTAAAATTTAGCAAGTTACCAAATCTTATTATTGAAGAAGGATTTCAGTTATTAAATATCAAGCAGTATTGGGATGAACATATATATTACGTTTATATGTCATCATCATCATCACTGTCAACCATTATCAATCCACTGCTGGACGAAGGTCTCACCAAGTTTCCTCCACAACGGTCTGTCTTGGGCCAGTCTCCTCCATGTCACTCCCACATACTTTTGAATTTCATCCACCTATCTCCCATGTGGTCTTCTTCTGGGTCTTTTCTTGTCCTTTGGAATCCAATCTAAAATTTTGGATGTCCATCGATGGTCTGTCCTTCTGGCAGTATGTCCAGCCCATTGCCATTTCAGAGATTTAACTCTGATAACGATGTCTTCCACTCTTGCCATTTTTCGGATCCACGAGTTCCTCTTCTTATCTCTCCTGGTTACACCAAGCATGCACCTCTCCATGCTGCTTTGAGTTGTATGCAGCCTTTGTATGTCCCTTTTAGTTAAGGTCCACGTCTCTGCACCATACGTAAGCACTGGAAGGATGCATTGCCTGGAGAGCTTTTGGAAGAAACAGCATAATTTTCAAGAGCAATATGCCATTATGTCTTAAAAGAAAAGTTTATATGTATATACATATAAATTGAGTTTTTCGAATTTATAGTTCAAAGCAGATTTGTTTGGGTCAGTAACGGGTCCGTGTCGGGTCTAGTTATGGGACGTCAGGGTCCGGGTCCAAAAATTTTGACCCGTGTTAAACTCTGGTATATACTCCACACTGAAAATACTGATAAATACGAGCGAAGGAACAGTGGTTTAGCCTGAACAGAACAACAGCGTCGTAACAAGCAAATAACGGGAATGAGTATCAGTGGAATATAAATCCTTTCTCAATTGCTGAAAAATTAAATTTCTAGAGTAGTCACTCTACTGCAGGGAACAAAAAAATTGGCAAAACGAAAGAAATTCGTCAGAAACGTTCTTCAAAATGGAGGGAATACGATTTCAATGAAGATCAATGTTCTTGGAATGGCCTTTGTTGTTAAGTCAGTAGTCTCGAAGAAACATAAACCCTGTCCTTCAGTCTACCAAAAAATAGGCTTAAAATCTCCTTTGTAGGTCGGCATTTAAGCGTCTGCCAAAAGAACAAAATTCGTCGCCAATGATGCAGTATGTCTCACCATACATTTACCGTCACGCTGCTATCGACTACTCTCAGAACAGCGGAAGCCAGGCAGACGACACTGGATAGCAGACGTAATGTCCACAAAAGGAAGTGCGTGGAAGATACTGTAGTACAGGGTTTGATGGTCACGGAGGCTGAGGCAAAGTGCTTCACTTGAAAACAATATCTTATTCCCTCATCGCGATTGGTTTAAGTTATAATGCGAGTACCTTAATGTGTAACATCAACTTCTCCATCAAAAGGTGAGCATCTTACCGAAGAAGTGAAGACCTGTAGCTCACCAACGTGAAAAAAACGGCAAAACTCTAGGTTGAACAAAGATTGATGTTCCGTTTACAAACTGGCCTATGCTCCCTTAGCCAGGAACAAAAGGGTGAAAACTTCACAGTGTTTTAACGCTTCATAAGCAAACAGTTTTTAAAACATTTATACTGCTCTCACTACCGTAAAGATCATAGTGATATTGTAACAGCGTTTCTAGTCATGCTTAATTTAACAGAGCAGGTCACATATTGTCATTAACAGTTTACGAGCAGTAAAGGGAAGGACCTTAAATTTCATGGATTTCAAATCTGCATGATCCTGAATAGCTTATGGGAGGTGTCACGAAGGTATAAACAACAGAAAAGTTTACTGTCCGCTATCGCCACGAGAACAGACAAATCGGTGGCATTTTCACAAAATCAAAATAACAAGCACCAAAACCAAAATGCCAAACCTGAAATTTTAAACAGGGAAAGATAACCCCGGAAACTACCAACTCGTTTTCCCCTAGAATAATTCAAAAAGTGTCCGTTATTTTTGATTATTCATCAGATAATCGTAAAATGAGCTGTATATGATATTTCAGCTGTATCTACAGTGACTCGCGCGGTTTGTATTGGGTTTCCGATTACTGTTAAACATAACACTTGCGTTTCTGAGAGTTACCAATTTGCCAGTTACAGAAACCTTGTATAAAAGCCATGTTTCCTAAAGTTCGAATTTAACGAGTTCAACAGAAAGGGAATAAAATCCCGACTTCCACTTTTTTATCAATAACCCTGGTAAGCACAGTTTTTGTCCCGTGGAACATTGATTGTACATCTAATGTAAATCCTTATGCTAAATTCAAAAATGTAATCCGAATTTTTCTCTTATCCAAAGTTTTTGTGTGACAACGCTTTTTTCCAGTATTGGTTGTTAAAAATTTAGGTATTGCATCAACCAAATTAATATGGATTAAACGTGTTTTTGAATAATTGTGTGTTTTATTTCCAATATAGTGTGGGAAAAGAAGCAATCTATCATTGTAAAGGCACTACTGTATGTGCTCAGCCACACTCAGTGATGATCCATGCACCCACACTTCGCGATAACATCTTAGCAGTCACTGCTCTGCCAGGGGTGAGTTGGCCTTCACTTGGTAAACACTGCAAGCGTTCTGTTGTCTTTTTGAAGTGAATAACAACTTGCGTAATAGTACAAGGTTTTAAATCATGTCATTACGTGAAAGAAATTTTTAAACTACTCTGATACATTCTATTACGTGTGTGCTGAAGTAACCTTCAAACCACATAGGCGAAACATTTCCCTGTTAATTGAAACGCCTTATGGTTGTTATTTTGGTTGTGAAGTGGGTAATCAAGATAAGATTTATGTCCCTTATTTCTGTTGTGTGATAAGAATGTATTATTACATACTGAAAATCAGAATATAGTATTTAATTACTTAAAGCCCCCAAAATAATATAAGGCAGTGGAAAGTGAAGTCATGCTTATCTGAAATCCGAATTGTCTATTTGGATGACAATGGACAATCCCAAGATGTGAAATATTGCGAGCAATTGGACTGAGTAACTGTAATTCATATTTTGACTTTGCCTTATAAAATTTTGTTTTGACCCAGACCTGAATTGTGAGCCCTAAGCACTTCTATCTATGTCAGAAACATTTTGAGGCAGTGTTTGAATTTCAAAGGCATTTTTCGTTAGTGTACTGCTAGCTATCTGTCAGAAACTGTGGACTCAATTTTAGTTTGATACCAACACTTAGTCGAATAATATTAAATAATTATTCAAAAAACCTTTAGGTATTTCTCGCTTATATTTTAAACAGCATATCTCCTTTTTAAGCGTACCTCTGTCAAATAGAGGTCATATGAGAATTACGCAAAAAAATGAATAAAGAAATGAAATAAAATGTAATCATAGGTACTAGAAATCAAGTGCAATGTCAGTACTTTGAATACATACTTCGCTTGAAGCATGGACAAATGTTCCTTCAGTTTATGTTTTCCACTTTAACCTTTTAACCAGCTGGAACTAATTAACTTGAGGTTAGCAAAATGAACTGAAATCAGCTCGAATGAATATAGTCCTTGTCTAAGAAGTGTGCCGAACGTGGCTGTGGCTGAAATGGCTTTTTTGGGGCATAAGAAAGCATTGCAGTTATTAAAAGTGGTCATTTCGAGTGGGTGGGTATTCAATTCACACGAATGCTTTCTGAGTGATTGCATTCTAGCCTTCGAATGGAGAGAGATGTTTGAATCACTTGTTTTTTCTAGCGCTATGATGTCTGTGTCAGAAACACTAGCCCTTCCCCACCATGCTTTTGATCACGGAGCAAAGAATAAAGCTCTAAAAAGAAGCGCTCATAATCAGTGACAGGTTTATTGTCGGCACTGCTAAAATTAGACGCGGAAAGAACTTATTTATCAGTAGCTTTCGTAAGACCCAGCAGCTATACAAACATTTCCGTTTGGGAACGTAGAAAATTTTGTGCAACGTTTTGTTCAGGAATACTGGCGGCTTAAGAGTAAAAAACAGTTTTCTTTAATGAGCTATTTTATTTGCTGAACACTCACGTTATATTTTGTAATCACCAGCACCTACACTAAAATTGTTTGTATCTCATACCTGTGATCTCTTTTGAAAATGTGCTTTGCTAGGATGAAAACCTTGAAAACTGATTGATAAACTGAGGTCACTGTGTATGTGTTTGAGCAGTTAGTGTATAAGTTTGGGAACATTAATTATATGATCTACAGTGGACGGACAAGTTTTTAGGACGGGATACTTGTTTTTCCTTATCGAACCGAAGCCTTCCTAGTGAAAAAGCTAGATAGAGTATTTAGCATTTGTCGAAAGTGAGTCTGTGGGCCCAGCATAATATGATAGAGGCATAGTAAAATATATTATAATAAACAGCACATAATAAACGAAGTGGGTTTAAGTACGTTAAATAAAGTGTTGATCTCTTAGACTCACTTAATATTGTCAAAAAGGTTTGTGCTCTTGGATCAGTGTACAGAACGCTGCAATACAGCTAGCTGGGTCAAAATAAGGCGAGGTGTTTTATCAGCAAAACCTTCTGAAGCAAACACAGAAGGTCAAACTTCCTGGCTGGCATGTTATCGACTTCAAAACTTACTGCGCAATTGAGATAAATTTTCATGTTATACCACAGAATTTTCTTTTCATACCCTTTTTTCTGCTTTAAGGAACCTGGTAACCTTCTAAGGAAAGATCAAGGCGGTTGTCCTTAAATTAGAACCATTGATTCCAAGGAAAGCGAAGAACCCCTCCGTATAAGAAGCTCAGCACCCATGCCATTGCCAGAACTCGAATACTGACTCATCTCGGACGATGAACCAGAAGCCCGCGCTGCTGATCGCTCGGCCACTAGGGTGATTACTTCATTTTTCAAGGACACATTTCTTCAGCGAGTTGCAATGTAAACTGGAATCCCTGTTGTACTATTCGAAGACGGAGGAGAAAGGAGAACTATATTGTCAGAAAAATATCCTAAAGGCCATAAAGCAGAACAAATTCAAATTCCCTGAATCGTTAATACAGCAATCAGACGCCTCTGAATTGCATATATTTACTGTTATTCCGTAACATTAATCACATCAGAAAACTTGAAAATCACATCGTCCTTCCCTCTCCAGGACGATGTAATTTTAAAGTTTTCTGATGTGATTAATTCTACGTGAAGAATCGTAAATACAGGCAATTCAGAGATCTCTGATTGCTGAATTGACGATTCTGAGATATGTACACGTATTGTGAGCAGAATATTTCTTCACAGAAATTTCCAATTCTCTCTGCTGTGTTATGGATGTCAACACTGTGCAATTGAATCAAATAAGGCTTTGTGTTATGCCTCAATTTGTTTTGGAAAGGTATCTTTAGAAGCTCGCGAAGGAATCTGAGATCCTCGGTTTACAATACCAGTCACCAGATTCTTTCCCTAAGAACGTTGTTTGCACATCCGAACTGTTGAAAAAGCGTCTGAGTAAAAGTATTGATACAAACATTTGGGGTCTAAATTAATTAATTATAAAAGGAGGACGGACTCGATAGACGTGAATAAATTATGATAATGTGCTAATTAAATATTTGGCCTATTACAAAATTAATTGGAGAAATTAGCGCGCTTAATTGGGAAAGTTTGGTAATTTGCATTAGCTGGGTGAAAACAAAGAAATAGTAAGGTTGCATGTGAAAGCCCACCCAGAAACAGGGGGGACCACCCAGCTCGGCGAGAATGTGGCATCCAGGCCCTCATAAATATGCCTTCTATTATGCAATTTACGTCAAAAATCTTTTAGGCGACGCTCAAATAATGGATGTCGTGGGTCGGAGGTCAGTAACAATGGCAGTCTAGGACCGGCGATAAGCGCTCTGTACGAAAAGGGAAAAGCAATGCTAAGATGTTGACGGGAAAAGAACAAGGCAAGCACTTTACAACAGAATGCAGCAATACCGCCGAGAAGGGTAGACCAGAAATAGTTAAGTTGGTTTTTGCAGTCCGCGGTGGTAAGACGGGCGAGAGGCTGACGTCCCGGAGAAAGAAATAGCGACGGTACCCGCTTCGCAGTGGTCAGACGATTCGGGTACGGGTAATAAAGAAAAGCCTAGCCGTACTATGTTTCGTTGTAAGACCAACGAAATTTTTAATTGAGAGCGCCCGCGGAATCAAGAGGATGCCGCCCGGAATAGCGATTCGACTGCTGTATAAAAGAGCGGCGCTATTTATTTGCAGGGTCATAATCCGCTGTCAGAGCGCTTAGCTCGTCGGATGCGTTTCTCATCGAATATACCGCTCAAGCCAACCTCCCTGCCGTGGAGTCAATACATAGCAAGATGCTAGTGAGAAATTAGGAATGAAAGTCTGGCAAACCAAGTAAAGGAACTCTCCATCCCGCCTAGGAGTCCTGCAACGAAAGAGCTTTGCCTCAGCCGAAGAGGAGTGGAGGTCGCTGACCACCGTAACACCCCCAGCCGTTACACGCGCCAAAATGAGAACAGAGCCCTCAATAGGGTCGGAGAGTGCCAAACCCCGTCGACACCCACCCACCTCCGCTAGGTCTTAGCGGGAGGAAAGAAGATGGTTTGCTCCGCGAAGAAAGTGAAAGTGAAAGGAGTGCCCACCCTCCTGATGTCATGCAGGTGAAAGGCTACTGAAAGCCCTTCTCCGCGTCCTTGTGTGTGTGTGTTGAAAACTTCAAATTAACGACGATTTAAGTAATTCGGTAGCCGGACGCGCGTCGTGCCTGTGAGACTAGCCATTCTTTAACATTGGATTACCCCGACTGCGAGCTATAGTGAGTACGTTTTTTTATTGTTATTATTTTGCATAGTTTTGCGGAATAAATACCTGCGGATCGTAAACTTTTGGAACTCTGCTACGCCTAACGGCGAAAGACTGTTTCATAGACTATAGTGCAGGCGTTAACTATTTAAGAAGGAGAGACGATCTCCACAGCAAAAACACAAGTGCTGGGAAACTGCTGGCCACTAGCTGGCAGTGATGGGTCACTGCTGGATGAAATCTGCCGCTCAAGGTCAGGTAGCGGTTCGTTGGTTGCAGCGCTATCAGTTGGCGAGCCATTGATGGCCCTGCAGCATCGCCGTCAATTCTGGGCCTCCAAGAAAGTGCCAAGAGTGGCCCGTTGCTGGCAACCAATGCAACCCCAACAGCCGGTGGAAGCAACGGGACTGCGCATATGCAGAAGCAACACTTGCTGTGTCTGTCATGGTACCAGATAGTTGAAGACGACGCTATTGCAATCGTGTTATTTTAGTGGATGTTAAGAAAAAATCCATATGTGGAGAGGCGAATGAATTTCCTAATTAAATTCCACGTCGAAGAAGACATCGGATTAAGCCATGAAATACTAGATTACAGCCATGAAACACACCCACTCTATTCCCATGAATAACAATTCATGGAATGGAGTCGGTGAATAATAAGAAAAAAATTGAAACCGCTTAAAACAAATGTCCTGGAAAAACATTAAAAAAACTTTTGTCGAAAAAAAAATCATACCCGTACAAAATTTATTAATTATTTGAAAGAAAAAAAAGAAAAGAAACGCTATGTGGATATAGTGAACTCATCTATGGGTTGAATACACAAGGCTGGGAGGAATTCGCTTCTAAAAATAACGAGAAGTAAAAGAAAATATCTTTCCTCTTTAAAACAAATGTAGCTTCGGACAACGGAAAGGAAAGATACAACTTTAAAAATGTAACAGAATGTGACATGAACACCGGTAAATATATATTAATTCAACAATCGTTTTTCAATACAACAAGGACAGTACAAAACATTGGAAAGCTTCTTTAAGGTGGTATACTCCGTAAAAATGGGTGAAGTTCCCTTAAGGTAAAAAGAAAACTATCGTTACGCTGAAAAAATAAATTTATGAATGATATGAAACTGACCTTTATGAGAAATACCTCGCAATATTGTAAAACGAAAGACAGAAACAATCGATTACACATTACGAAGGAAAGAGACAGCTTCAAGCACAAATGTCCTGGAAAAACATTAAAAAAACGTTTGTCGAAAAAAAAATTATACCCGTACAAAATTTATTAATTATTTGAAAGAAAAAAAAGAAAAAAAAAGCTATGTGGATATAGTGAACTCATCTATGGGTTGAATACACAAGACTGGGAGGAATTCGCTTCTAAAAATAACGAGAAGTAAAAGAAAATATCTTTCCTCTTTAAAACAAATGTAGCTTCGGACAACGGAAAGGAAAGATACAACTTTAAAAATTTAACAGAATGTGACATGAACACCGGTAAATATATATTAATTCAACAATCGTTTTTCAAGACAACAAGGACAGTATAAAACTTTGGAAAGCTTCTTTAAGGTGGTATACTCCGTAAAAATGAGTGAAGTTCCCTTAAGGTAAAAAAACTATCGTTACGCTGAAAAAATAAATTTATGAATGATATGAAACTGACCTTTATGAGAAATACCTCGCAATATTGTAAAACGAAAGACAGAAACAATCGATTACACATTCCGAAGGAAAGAGACAGCTTCAAGCACACTCTCAAGCACACTCAAGCGTGGCGAATTAGTCCGGTCGGTAGAGAGCTCTCCTCACACGCCAACTGCCCTGGTTCGTATCCGCCCAGATCCAAACGGGCGTTTTTCCGGTCTGTTGAGAAAATTTCCCCATCGCAGTGCTATAATGCACGAGTTTTGTAAGGGGTGAAAAAAAAGTTGTAGCTTTGGGAAACTGCGGTTATCCTTAATTTTTTTTATGGCTACTGCTGGGAAATTGGCGGACAAGATTCGGCAAGCCATCAGTTACGTCACGTGGTTGCCGGCTGCCACTACCGGCTGCCACTACCGGCAAACTAGCGGACCACATTAGACTAGCCATCATTTCTGGCACGTGCTTGCAGGGCCGCTGAAGGGCCATTTCTGGCAACTACTGCTGGTGATGGATAACTGATGGCCCTGTTGTGGCATATGACAACTGATGGGGTGCCAACTGTTGGCCGACCGGACATTTTATTGACGGTTCGACAGCGTCAACATAGTGCTGGGCTATTGCTGGCCGCCAGCAATGGCCCAGTGCTGGCCCAGCAAGAATGTTTTTGCTGGGTCCTGTCTGTAAAGCCGGAGGCAACGCCCCGGACGAAAGGTTCCGCCTATAATAAAAAATGCTTCAGTGTTTAACTCTTTCCCTCAGTTTTCTATAAGCTCTGGTATCAAAATTCCTGTCTGATGGCTGACTAACAGTCGTTCTCGCCTAAACAAACCAGCTCCCGGATGGTACGAACGCCAAGCCACACGTATTGAAACAAAGCCGTTCGAACAGGCGTGAATTATTTGCGAACGGTGGAATTCATATCCTCGCTCGGCACGATAACGCATCAGTGTGTTATGGTGGGTTGTGGAAATTTGCTTAAGTAGGATGGGACACCGGGTATACATGACGGTGTGCCGCAGAAGCAATGTACTATAATTGTAAGTACATTGTAGGATAACTTTTGTGTAGAAAGAGTAAGATCAGATCCTTTTGGATGTAAGAACTATGTGATATTTAATGACCTCTGGAAACAATGTTATCTAGCGTAACTAAGTTGAGTTAAAGAGATTAGTTTTATTTAGAGTTTCTTTACGCTAAATGAATGGTGCTAGCTGTTATTAATGCAATTAAGACAGAAAATAACACGCACCAGATCATTACACAATATTCAGCATGGGAATTGTTGTGAAAGCAAATTATCTGGTCTAAATTAATTTTTAGGTGCTGATGGTTAAAGTATTACTAAAAAACTGGAATTGGCTGTTGTTTTAGATGAAATTCCATGTCAGCGAGTTAGTCCTGAGTGATTGGCTGCAGCTCTCGAAGCTGAGGTGCGGAGATTTGCATTCCAAGGTCACGACGCTTTTAGTATCATGTGACCAGCTAACTAACTACCTGTGTCACAGATGCTCGTTTGGCTACAGGCGTTTAATCGGGGTTTTTGGACTTTAGTTACACGCTCTGTGATTTCTGTTAGATGTTGTTCTCGGTGGGCGTTTGTGATCATCTCTTTGCCTTTTCTTTTATACACGATATGCAAGTCTCGTAAATGTGGGAACAGTGTGGATACTTTATTCTACATGTGTGGGAAAGTCTCGTTTGTTTCAAAGAAGTTTTATCACTGTGGTTAACACAATAAAAGAAAACTACTTTGTGTGCTTTCGTTGTAGAATAGACGCCCTATTCATCAAAGCTCAACGCGTGGATGAGTAGCAAGAAACTTGCGATGCTTTTTGAAAAACTTATGATATTGAGGGAGCCCGTAGATTACATTCCAGTTATTACTTCTGTACGACGCCTGGAAATGAATTACCAAGAAAAAGAAGAGGAGAGTGGTCCATACAAATATACTGCTCTGTGTTCAGTTCCACAGGGTACAGTACTGCACATTCCTGACCTTTTTCTTTCTTTTTTTTTTTTTTTTTTTTTTGATTGGAGGTTTAACGACCACCGTGAGCAACTCAATGGGCTATAAGCAGTCGCCCGTCCCTAATTTAGGGTCACTGGTTCCAGGGAAGGGAGAGAGCCAGTGCCGTAAGACAAACACAACATCCATGCCTGACCGGGATTCGAACCCGGACCCCTTACGGACGAATGATCAGAGGCCAACGCCTTAGACCACTGCGCCCCCGACCGGGGCGGCATTTCCTGACCTCCGTCAGCCCCGGCATTTTTTATAGACTGTGGTGAGCAACAGCAAAATTTACCCGAAGAAACACCGGAGCCATTTAAATTAATACCTCAAATTTTTTTACGCGAACGAAAGTGCTTCCTAGCCACACAAGATCACGGAGAATAAATTTTATCATCACATCATGAATTTCGAACTGCCAAAGAATAAAACAACAGGTGAACTGCGATGTCTAAAAACCGTGAAACTGTTTCCTTATGCACTCAAATGTGCTTCTGAAAAACGTTCACGGTAAGCATATTGAAATGTTTGCAGTAAAGATATTAAAAGTTTTACACACGCATGTAGCGATGAGAGACGTTTATCAAAAATGCTTGGTATTCTGCCACTTTTCAATGATATTTTGACATCATAGCAAAAAGATTTCAATAAGTCGGTAGACTGGTATATTCACGCAGCCGTGGAACGTCTATAGGTCGAGCAGACATTCCATGAATAAACACAATTTTTAAGACTCTGAGCGTACCAAAGGCAAGCGATTTGATGAGGAACTCATACTTGTACAACTTTACTTTGCACGTATTTTAAAAAACTCGTACTAACGAGATAACATTCAAAGAACAGGAAATCAAATATTCTTGAGCCTTACAGCTCGGCGAGACTGAGATATTTAGTGTCGAAGTTGTTTTCGCGATTTCAGGGGATGTAGTAGCCTACATCTGTCTCCCAGCCGCGTTTACTCTTGGTAATGAAAATCTGTCATCTCCTGAAAATCTTGCTTCCATAAATTTCTGGATTTCTTGTCATTATTAGTTTTTTAAATATACATTTAAACTATGAAAAATTTTCCCTGCAAAGAAATTCATTTCGTGAATTTTATTCTAGTTAAAGTTTCTGGTTTACCATGATTTTGTCTTAAGTTATTCTTCTTTCATATGCTAAAGAGTTTGTCTTCAGGACTTAAAATCAATATCATTGGAGTTTCTTTTCACGTACCCTTTTAATTTTTGACGGCAGTCGAGACTTTTTTTTTTTTTTTTTTTATTTCTACGAAACATTTTTCGTGATTATTTATGAATTCTACTACGTATAGTATTTAAATTTTATTCAAATGATTTTGTTTTAATATCTTTAGCCAAGGAAAACAAGCATGTAATTAATTTGTAATGAATATAGAATTAGGAATATCACTATTTCATAGCGAATTAATTTGAGGAATGCATAACATTTTCTGTTTTGGCGTTCATATATTGCCAGCAATTAATCAGAAATTAAAATACATTTATCATTTATTTTTTATGATGCGTCAGCAACGAATCATATACCGGGATAAATCAATTTTTTGCGAGTTATATAAAAATTGAGAATAAAATATACTGCTAGCCACCCAAAATGCAGCACCAAGAAGGAAGTATCCGATTGGCCTGAAATTCGCAGCGTGCGTCCCCCACGAGAGGACATGCAAAGGATTAACATTGCAGAGCATATGCAAATCTTGTGAGCCCGGCACGCCACCGAGAAGCACTATAACAAGGGTGCACAGAAGGCGAGGTGTAAGTAGTGGAAGTGTGTTGTGCTGCCGGGCCTGTGCGTGGGAAGCTTCCTGGTGCCTCGTCGCAGAATACGGCAGTTATTCCAGCACGTTTCGGAGTTCGACAGAGTACGAATAGTGGCTTATCGCGACAGCGGTTTATCGTACCGAAATACAGGGCGCCCGTGTGGGACGACATCCAGCCACAGTGAAAGGAGTGTGGATTCGGTGGGTGCAGGAGGAACAGACGGATCGACGCGAGCGATTGCTGCAGCCGCGGCACACCACCGAACGAAAGGACCGGCATGTTGTGCGGCGGGCATTAACGGCTTGCATCGCCACAACACGGCCGTTAGCGCAGGAATTAGGGTGTGTTGCGCGACAACGTGTGTCAGCGCATACCGTTCGACGTCATCTGCAGGAGCGGGGACTTGTCGCACGTCCCCCATTGCTCCGATTACCATTAACGTTACACCACCAGCGAGTGCGCCGGCAGTTAGCCGTTGAACGTCGCACCTTGACTATAGAATGTCACGACATTGTCTTCTCCGACAAATCCCGCTTCTGCCTGCAACATCACCATGGTCGGATCCGCGTGTGGCGACACCGCGGCGAGAGACTGTATGACGCCTGCACTATGCATCGCCATACCGGTCCGTCGCCTGGCGTTATGGTTCGGGGCGCAATTGGATATGACACCCGCACTACTCTGGTACGCATCACCGGCACACTCAACAGCCACCTCTACATCTCCGACGTTTTGGAGCCTGTAGTCCTCCCTTACCTGCAGGACCTGCCGGCGGCCACGTTTCAACAGGACAATGCGCGCCCGCACGTGTCACGCATCGTGCAACAATTCTTCACGGCCCATCAGGTGTGACTGCTGCCGTGTCTCGCCTGTTCTCCCGATATGTTGCCCATTGAACACGTCTTGTCGCTGATCGGCAACCGAGTGGCCCGGCAAGCACCACCCGCGGCTACGCCTTATGAACTATGGCAACGTGTGGAAGCAGCCTGGACCGACATACCCCAAGTCCACACCCAAAACCTCTTTCGTTCGATGCCGCAGCGTGTAGCGGCCGTTATCGCCAGCCATGGGGGCCACACGAACTATTGATGTCTACGTGTTCCTCAAGTCGCACGGGCCTGTAAGCTCAATCGTTTCATCTTTGTATCTGTTGTTATGTGTCCAGTAAATCTGGCTTTGCAATCTCGTGTCCTTCTTGGTGTTGCATTTTGGGTGGCCAGCAGTGTATATCATCTGCTTGAAGTGTATATAGAAATTCAGCATTCTCACAACGAATACATGAACACGTTTTTCTGTATTTTAGCTACTGACTATATTCTGAGCTTTATTAGGTCACACAACTAAAGCTCAGTTTTAACAAGATTTAACCTTTCTCCAAACCTCTTATTTAAAGCGTCGTTCGCTTCGCACTTTTTCTTTTTCCCGTGTCATTAAGATTGAGTTATTTTACGATCACTTTTCCGATATATTAATCTAGGATTTATTACCATTTACGTAACTGACATGTTTACGAACGGTAAGAATGATGACTTTATCAAGTCAGTGCACGTTGATATGAAGCAGTATATCAGCATTTAGTGACTTTTCATAAGAATAAGTTATGCTTTTGGCGAAATTCTCGTTTCCCTAAGGATATGATTAATTACTTTAATTGATTTGTTCAGAAAGGTGTTCATGACATTTAACAGTATCAGACGTTCAATCAGACGTCAGGAGAACAGTTACAACTATGAAGGTTTTCACAACGCCTTTTACATACACGTTAAGACTGTATTATGCGTCTCCGTACATCTGCACACGAAGAATATCTACATATAGTATACTGAAGATTTTATGCTCACTTTAAATTATATTAAATCATTTTTATCAAAGTTTAACAAGTTGTTTTTGAAAATTTCAAAATACACTATCTACCAAGAATTAATTGGACACCTGTGATAGCAAATAAAAACGAAGTTTATTCACCTTCAATAGTTGGTGAAGCCTTCACGAGCAGCGATTACAGCTGCGACGCTCCGGGGCATACTCTCAACCAGGCGTTGTACGACGGCTAGCGGTATTTTCTTCCACTCGGCTTGGAGAAGACAGGTCAGTTCCTTCACCGATATCGGACGGTGGGGGCACCCCTTAAGTCGACGCTCCAACTCGTCCCAGAGGTGCTCGATAGGGTTAAGGTCCGGGCTCTGCGCAGGCCAGTCCATTTGATTAACCCCATTGTCATCATACCAAGCCATGGTGGACCTCGCAACATGACAGGTGGCATTGTCATCCTGAAAGTAACCCCGTAACACTGCCACAACGTAGGACGCGCATGGTCATCCAAAATGGTGCAGTAGGTCTCGGCTTTGAGTCTACCAGGAATGGCGACCAAGGGTCCCGTGCCATAGCAGGAGAAACACCCCCATAGCTTAATTCCACCACCGCCGAACTTCACAGTTGGCACAATACATTCCGGCAGGAGGCGTTCTGCAGGCAGACGCCATCCGAACGGTAGAGGGTGAACCTTGATTCGTCGCTCCAGAGAACTTGTTTCCACTATTCAACGGTCCACTGTCGACGTTCTTTGCACCACGTTAGCCGAGCAGCGCTATTGGACTTGGTGATCAAAGGCTTGTGGGCGCAGCACGTCCATGATAACCGAGCAGATGGGCTTACTTACGGATGGTATTCATCGAAAGAACACTCCCGGATGCCTATTGAAACTCTTCGCGGATGTGGCCCATCGATTTGGCGCGGTTCTTCCGAATTTCTCTGGCCAGCACCCGTCGGTCTCTAACTCCCAGTTTTGTGGGTCTGCTGGGTCGGGGCACATTTCGACAGTCACCTCTCATCTTTCATTTGCCAATCACGTAGGCCACTGTCGATTTTGGGTACTTCAACTCGCTGGATATGTCACGCATGGATCGGCCATTTCTGTGATACCCCACTATTAAACTTTTCTCGAAATCAGAGAACTCCGAACTGCGTGGCATCTTGCATGTGACTGGTGGCGTTGTTGTTTCCCACACGATATTTAACGGCGGCGCCCGTGACTTGTATCAGGACCGCAGATATCGTCGATTGCAGGGGTGTCCAATTACTTGTTGGTAGATAGTGTACGCCTTGTAATTATTTTCATAGAGTTATTAGCTTTTCAGTATATTTCTTTTTATTTTGATTATTAACTGTTTATAATTTCCGCATTACTAATTGTCATACGAATGAACTGTAACGATGTCTCTATGTGTCATAGCTATATAAAATGAGAAAAAAGTCATAAGAGTATAATGGTGGGAAAAAAGTTTCTATTGATATTTACTGAGAATTTTCGGTGTGAGAGAAAGCAAATAAAGCCTTTTTACACAAAGGAAAAACAGGGCCTAAAATTTTCCTTTTCAATTCAGCACATTTATGGTCATTCTAATAAACTTTAATTAATGTTATAGTAATTGACATCGTACCACACAGACGAATTAAAAGCTCTTCAAAGTTCAGTTCCTCGTTTTACTTTAAAGAACATTTAAAATCGTTATATTTTAATCAAAAAATTAAACAAGAAAAAGAAAACCGCATGTGAGCAACGTCCGCTGAATTTTATTTTCTGCCTAGTAACGAAAATTCCATCAAAACAGAAAATGTCAATGGTATTCCATCTATTCTGAGGACGAAATGAATGTAGACAAAATGAACGGCGGACTAAGTGAACAGTGGACTAAACGAAATAGGCCAAGTAAACGTACAAGAAATGAATACGGACAAAGTTATAGAAAACGCTCACTGGGTTGGTCACAGTGGTTGTAAAACCCACAATAAAAAAAGCTTAAAAGGAATTTAGCAAGAACTCGCATTGTTTCTTCTAACAAAAGTAAAATATTTATCAAACATCTGCCATCCTTATCCAGCCGCAACAGTTATTCTTTGTATATCTTCATGATTTTATCTGTAGTTTCAACCTTTTGGCTTTGCTTTATCTTTTTTACTAACCAACAAGCCACGTGGCGTAATTGATAAATGAAACAATTTATGTTGACAGTGACTTCCGAGTA
Organism: Macrothele yani; assembly: GCA_039090855.1. Lineage (NCBI taxonomy): Eukaryota > Metazoa > Arthropoda > Arachnida > Araneae > Macrothelidae > Macrothele > Macrothele yani. The sequence continues at coordinate 64,525,569 of CM077008.1, read as the reverse complement.
TTTTTTTTAATAGTACATATCATCTTCGTCGCATAAACATGGCACGGTAAGTCAAGATATGTTTCCTCTCAGAGTGATTCCCTTTTCTCAAATAAAAACAATCTTTATTAATCTCTGTTGATGACAAGAAAGGCTTGACAATTTTCGCTTTGAGTATTGGTGACATTTTTCAGGATACACAGGATTTTATACATGAATTACTTACAGTTTTTTTAATGGTTTGAATCTAAAGCTTCAAACCATTAAACAAATAATGGTTTGAGTTGCAGAAAATCTGCATAAAGGCTGCAGCAGCAGCAAAAATACTAATTAAATAACAAGGAACCAACTGTACTTAAATAGTATAACTATACTAGATATCCAACATTTCTTGGTGTAGAATAGAAATCAAAGTTTCCAAGCTTTCGCACATCGTCCAGATGGCCTTTTCAAGAAAGATAGGCAGCTAACTGCAAACTCAATAATATAACGCTTCAACAATTTTAACGCGGTGACTTGATTTGACAATAACGAAGAGATGCGAACGTTATCAGGTATTTCAAAGACACGAGGCGTTATGCTCGTTTAGCACGAGAAAATCATGGAAGGAAAATCAAGCGGTAATCACTATTTGAAGAACTGGTTTCAAATTCATGGGAACTGCAGTGAGACGGGGTATCGTTCACTTGACCGAAAATCACTTCGCCGAAAATCACTTGATCGAAAGGTACATTTCACCGAAGGGTCACTTGACCGAAAAGTTCATTTCACCGAAAGATCACTTCACCTAAAAGTTCATTTCATCGAAAGGACACTTGATCGAAAAGTTCATTTCACCGAAAGATTACTTTACCTAAAAGTTCATTATATCGAAAGATCATTTCACCGAATGGTCAGTTTATCGAAAACTTAGAATTTTGTTGTTATAGATCTGTTGGAGTATGTATGGTGCTGGTTTTTAAAAAACTGGTCACCTAAACATTATTGGATTGTATAAAAAATACACTTTTAATTTCTTTTAAACACATCCCCATAAGTAGGTTTTTTCGAAATATAACATTAATTATAAGTCATAGATAGACCTGTGCCTTTTTGCCAAATTTTAATCCCCCGAGATCATATTCATGAAGTTTACATAACAACTCAAGTTAATGAGTTGTTATGTAAACACACTTATTCAGACAAAAAAAAATCAGTTTTAGGGCCCTTGGCCTCGGTTTAGGCCTTTTTAGAACATTTTAATCGTGCGTGCTCATATTCATAAGGTTTACGCAAAATGTCCAGCTAATAATGTTGCACATTTATTCAGGCAAAAAAGAATCAATTTTTGGGCCCTAGGCCTCGGTTTAGGCCTTTTTAGAAAATATTAACCGTGCGTGCTCATGTTTATAAGGTTTACATAAAAACTAAAGTTAATGATGTTGTACTCTTATTCAGGCCAAAAGAATCAGTCTTAAAGCCCTTGGCCTCGTTTTAGGCCTTTTTAGAAAATTTTAATCCTGCGTGCTCATATTTATAAGGTTTACATAAAAAGTCAAGTTAATAATGTCGCACATTTATTGAGGCAAAAAAGAATCAATATTAGGGCCATAGGCCTCGCTTAGGCCTTTTTAGCAAATTTTAATCGTGCTTGCTCATGTTCATAAGCTTTACATAAATAGTAAAGTTAATAATGTTACACAATTTTTCAGGCAAAAAAGAATCAATTTTAGGGCCCTAGGTCTCAGCTTAGGCCTTTTTAGAACATTTTAACTGTGCTTGCTCATGTTCATAAGCTTTACATAAAAAGTCAAGTTAATAATGTTGCAATTTTTTTCAGGCAAAAAGAATCAATTTTAAGGTCCTAGGCCTCAGCTTAGGCCTTTTTAGAAAATAATAACGGTTCGTGCTCATGTTCATAGGTTAACCTAAAAACTCAAGTTAATGATGTTGCACACTTTTCAGGCTAAAAGAATCAAGTTTAGGGCTCTAGGCCTCGGCTTAGGCCTTTTTAGCAGATTTTAATCGTGCGTGCTCATATTCATAAGGTTTACATAACAACTCAAGTTAATGATGTTGTACACTTATTCAGGCCAAAGAATCAGTCTTAAAGCCCTAGGTCTCGGCTTAGGCCTTTTTAGAAAATTGTAATCGTGCGTGCTCATATTTATAAGGTTTACATAAAATGTCAAGTTAATAATGTCGCCCATTTATTCAGGCAAAAAAGAATCAATATTAGGGCCGTAGGCCTCGCTTAGGCCTTTTTAGCAAATTTTAATCGTGCTTGCTCATGTTCATAAGCTTTACATAAAAAGTAAAGTTAATAATGTTACACATTTTTCTGGCAAAAATAATCAATTTTAGGGCCCTAGACCTCGGCTTAGGCCTTTATCGCAAATTTTAATCGTGCGTGCTCATATTCATAAGGTTTACGTAAAAAGTCAAGTTAATAATGTTGCACATGTATTCAGGCAAAAAAGAATCAATTTTATTGCCCTTAGGCCTTTTTTGCCTTTTTTTTTTTTTTTTTAGCTTAGGCGTTTTTAGAAAATTCTAATCTTGCTGGTTTATAAGTTTACATAAAATGTCAAGTTAATAAGTTAATAATGTTGCACATTTATTAAGGCAAAAAAGAATAAATTTTATTGCCCTTAGGGCTTTTTTTTTTTTTTTTTAGCTTAGGCGTTTTTAGAAAATTCTAATCTTGCTTGTTCATAAGTTTACGTAAAATGTCAAGTTAAAAAAATCAAGAGGGGGGGGGGTTACAGATTGCCGTTTCTGGGCATATATTGAGAACTGAATTGGGAACTCCAAACGCATTTTCGCGAAAACGGTCCATGTAAGCCAAGCGAGGCGAGAATTGCACTTTAATTTGAAGAAAAAATTGCCGAGGATCCGAGGTACACCTAGTTTTGGGAGGGTGTACCCCCAACTTCCGTAATATTATGTTCGGGGCCGCTGGAGTCTGTCAGTGTATCCAGGATGTTCCCCTTGAAGCGTCCGCGAGGTCCGTCATCTTGGGGGGGGGGGGTTGACTTTCCCCCAAAATGTTAAAATGGACGTAGAGCAGTAAACATTAGACCCATGCTTTATATAATGATTCTGTACACGACCACGAATTTTCAGGAATGTGGAGTGAAACTGAACCCCCCCCCCCGTTTCCAAGAGCTCTTCAGGGGTAACATCGAGGATACACTGATGACCGACTCCAGAGGTCCAGAATATAAAATTACGGAAGTTGGGGGTAGAGCCCTCAAAACCAAGCACCTCGTATCCCTTTTACAGACTTCACCAAATTTCTGGGGGAGGGGGAAGGGCATACATAGTTTGGCACTAAACACAACATGAAGCATAGAAATTGCGAGCAAATCCCTTACCTTGAAAACCTGTCTGCGCTCTTAGAAACTTGGGGGAGGGTGAATTCGTCCCACCCTCCTGAAAATTCGTGATCGTGTACAGAATCATTATATAAAGCAAGGTTCTAATGTTTACAGCTCTACGTCCATTTTAACATTTTGGGGGAAAGCCCCTCCCAAAGCTCACGGACTTCGCAGACACTTCAAGGGGAACATCCTGGATACACTGACAGACTCCAGCGGCACAGAATATAATACTACGGAAGTTCGGGGTACAGTTCCCTCAAACCAAGTGTACCTCGGATCATCGGCAATTAATTTCTTCAAATTAAAGCACAATTCTCGCTTATCTTACATGGAACGTGTTCGCGAAATTCGTTTAGAGTTCCTAAAAAGGCCTATTATTAACTTGACTTTTTGCGTAAACCTTATAAATATGAGCACGCACGATTAAATTTGCTAAAAAGGCCTATGCGGAGGCCTAGGGCCCTAAAATTTATTCTTTTTGCCTGAATAAATGTGCGACATTATTAAGTTGACATTTTATGTAAACCTTATAAATATGAGCAAGCAGGATTAAAATTTTCTAAAAAGGCCTAAGCCGAGGCCTAGGGCTTTAAAGACTGATTCTTTTGGCCTGAATGAGTGTACAACATCATTAACTTGAGTTGTTATGTAAACGTTATGAACATGAGCACGCACGGTTAAAATTTGCTAAAAAGGCCTAAGCGAGGCCTACGGCCCTAATATTGATTCTTTTTTGCCTGAATAAATGTGCAACATTATTAACTTAATTTTTTGCGTAAACCTTATAAATATGAGCACGCACGATTAAAATTTGCTAAAAAGGCCTAAGCGGAGGCCTAGGGCTTTAAGACTGATTCTTTTTTTGCCTGAATAAATGTGCAACATTATTAACTTGACTTTTTGCGTAAACCTTATAAATATGAGCACGCACGATTAAAATTTGCTAAAAAGGCCTAAGCGGAGGCCTAGGGCCCTAAAATTGATTATTTTTGCCTGAAAAAATGTGTAACATCATTAATTTGATTTTTTATGTAAACCTTATGAACATGAGCACGCACGGTTAAAATTTGCTAAAAAGGCCTAAGCGAGGCCTACGTCTTTTTGCCTGAAAAAATGTGTAACATCATTAACTTGATTTTTTATGTAAACCTTATGAACATGAGCACGCACCGTTAAAATTTGCTAAAAAGGCCTAAGCGAGGGCCTACGGCACTAATATTGATTCTTTTTTGCCTGAATAAATGTGCGACATTATTAACTTGACATTTTATGTAAACCTTATAAATATGAGCATGCAGGATTAAAATTTTCTAAAAGGGCCTAAGCCGAGGCCCTGGGCTTTATGACTGATTCTTTTGGCCTAAATAAGTGTACAACATCATTAACTTGAGTTGTTATGTAAACCTTATGAACATGAGCACGCACGGTTAAAATTTGCTAAAAAGGCCTAAGCGAGGCCTACGGCCCTAATATTGATTCTTTTTTTGCCTGAATAAATGTGCAACGTTATTAACTTGACTTTTCATGTAAACTATTTATGAACATGAGCACTGAACATGATTTTTATTAAAAACGTATGAACATGATAAAACTTGCTAAAAAGGCCTAGGCCGAGGCATAGGGACTTAAAATTAATTATTTTTGCCTTAAAACTAAATCTTTGCGTTCTCTGTGACACGGAGAAATCAAAAGTGCAATTTGAGTATGATCCCCTAACGTTTCGGTGGTCTGTCTGTGAAACTTGCACCATGCTTCAACAGATCCTGTAATGAAATCTAGCGTTTTCGATAAACTGACCCTTCGGTGAAATGACTTTTCGATGAAATGAACTTTTAGGTAAAGAGACCTTTCGGTGAAATGAACTTTTCGATAAACTGACCCTTCGGTGAAATGACCTTTCGATGAAATGAACTTTTAGGTAAAGAGACCTTTCGGTGAAATGAACTTTTCGATCAAGTGACCCTTCGGTGAAATGTACCTTTCGATCAAGTGACCCTTCGGTGAAATGAACGCTTCGATCAAGTGATCTTTCGGTGAAACAATTTTTTCGGTGAAGTGATTTTCGGTCAAGTGACCCTTCGGTGAAGTAAACGTCGGGCAAATGAACCAGACCCAGTGAGACGCTATCATTGAACCACTCGTTGTTGGTTATGATCTCCAAAGTTTCGCTAGTGGCAGTAGATCTTGGGGTGGAGTAGGAAGCAAATTTCTTTACGTCATCCCACATCGGAGCAGTGGACTTGAACTAGACTTCTCTAGATAACGCAGTGGTTTCTTTGCCGTTCTTTATGTCCCTTTTATGTTCGTTGACTCTAATTCTAAATGAACGCTTAGTCATTCCAATGTAGCATCGCTTGGAGCCGTCCGAATATAGCAGAGTAATGGCATAAACACCTTCTTGATTGGAAGGTGGTGTCTTGTTAGTGTTTCCCTTAATCATGATACACTGAAGAGCAATTGAATTAGAGATACCAGTCTAGTAACGTGTAGCACCACCTTTAGCCCTGATGACGGCGGCGATTCGTCTCGGAATGGACTCGACAAGACACCGGAAGCGTTGGGAAGCCATACGGATCCACGACCCCTGCACAAGATCCCACAGTTCACAAAGATTTGATGGAGGGGGTCAGAGCCTAGAACATATCTCTCGACGGCATCCCAGATGTCCTCGATGGGATTGAGGTTAGGTGACCTAGCTGACCAAGGAAGCGACGTCACGTTGGTCGAGTGTTCATCCAACCATTCGGATACAATTCGATAGCGATGGCACGGTGCATTGTCGTGTTGCAGGATGAGGTCCCCAGTGGGATGTTGAAGCCGCACAAACGGGAGCAAATGGTCGTCTAGGATATCCCGGTAACGTTGACCTGTGAAGGACGATGTCACACGTACCAAGGGTCCCATTTCAGTCCACGTAAACAGTCCCCAGACGAGAATGCCACCCACCACCAGCTTGAAGAGCAACCTGCCGGCAAGAAGGATCCATCGCTTCATGTGGTTTGCGCCGTACTGGTATCCTGCCATCCGCATGTACCAACATGAATCTCGACTCAGCAGTCCAGGCAACATTTTGCCACATGTCTAGCGTCCAGTGGCGATGTTCCCGCGCCCATGCTAATCTTTGCACCCTGTGATGTGCGGTCAGTAGCGGTACCCTCGTGGGACGATGGTTTCTGTACCCCATAGCGAGGAGATGGTTCTGGATGGTGTGGCTTCTTACATGTTTTTGTGCACCAGCGTTAAATTGCCGAGTTATTTCTTGCACTGTGGCGCGTCTATCCGCTGCTACAATGCGAGCTAGCCGACGATGACCCCACTCATGCACACGCTGTTGTCCATGGCAGTTGGCACTTGAAGGTATGGTTCTACCGGATTCGATGTACTCACGATGCACCCGTGACACAATGGCTCGTGAAAATCCCAGCGCCCCCACGACTTCCGAGATGGAGGACCCATTCGTTGGGCCCCGACAATTTGCCCACGATCAAATGCGCTTAGATCCTTCGTCTTACCCATACTGCCTCCGACTCTTACTGATTCCCGTCGCATCACTCCTTATATTGTCGGATCGCTGCATACGTCGTTTCCGTTTACAGGGCCGCCCACAGCGCCACATTTGCATAACGCCAGCTGTCTCTAATTCAATTGCTCTTCAGTGTATATAAAGATGTCAAAAACCTGATGCCTACACAGAGGTTCATCTTCTTCAGCGCGTTCTTGAGCTGTTTCTCAATTCGCATTGCCTAGAAAGAACAACTGAGGAGATTGTAAAGGCTCTTCGGATTCGATAAAGGAATAAAGCTGTCTTGGAGTCAGCTGGGCAGAATGAGCTACGGAGCATCAGGTTAGGTACGGATGTGGGTTTATAATAGACTTGTGTGCGAAGACGATTTTCAGGTAATTTACTCAGTTAGACATCCAGATAAGGCAAGGCGCCATTGTGTTCGAGCTCTATAGTGAAATTGATAGTAGGGTGAATATCATTGGTTTTATCTAGAAAAAGCGGGATGGTCTCTCTTTCGTGACGCCATATGAAGAACACGTCGTCCGCATATCTGAGCCAGGTGGTAGGACTTGAAGTGATGTTGGTGAATAAATTGCTCGATTGGTCGAAGTATTGCTTCCGTGAGGACGGTTGAAAGGGACGATCCCATCGGAGAGCCATTTATTTGTTTGTAAATTTGTCCTTGGAAACTGAAGTAGCTGGAATTTGAGACCATGTTCTTTAACATGAAGATGCTGAGGCAGGACTTTTGCGAATAAAGTGACGAATGAGTTATGGCTTCTTTTAACGTTCCGATGGCTTCCGACACCGGTACCGAAGGGTAAAGAGAAACAACGTCGAAACTGCCGATAATGTTGCTTTATTTCACAGAAATTTGCTTGACTTTTATGATAAAATCCGGAGTTGAAGTTATTATAGTCCGATTCAGGGAGATGATTAACCAGAAATTTGGATAGTGCCTTCTCTAAACAGTATGTCGGTGCGGACCTCGTTGACACGATGGGTCTCAATGGAATTACCAGGCTTGTGATGTTTAAGTCTTCCGAAGAGTTTCGAGATCTGAGGGCCTGGAGGTAATTTGATGGCTTTCTTGAGATCGTCCGGGATAGCGGTCAGGCTAGCAGCACTTTGCACTAGAGCAATCCAACAATTTAGATGGTTCCTATGCAGTATTGTAGATCCAGAAGCGGAGATGAAATCTTGGAGTTTCTGATAGTAATCCACAACATCCATAATCTCTATCTGACCGGATTTGTCCGTTAGCGTTAATATTATGGAGCGGTCATTTTTGAGGATCGAAATTGGTCTCGGAATTTTGAATTTATTTGGCGTTTGTATGGAATTGTACCACGAGCATAACCTAGAGCAACAGAGTTGGCGTAGTTCATCTTTCGCGTCCTTTGGAACTCGCTATATTAAACTCTCAAAATCAGAAATGACGTTTTTAGGATTTGTTCTCTTTTGGAAGCAGAACCTTTGTCCAAGTTTCAAAACTTTGCTTTATTCTTCTGTGAGCGTCCGGCTAGATATATTGACGAACGGTATGATGAAACTTTTAGATTTTGAGTTCTGGGAGGATTTCAAGGAATCTAGCTTCTTCTTGTGTCTAGAGCCGTAGGAAGACTGGATTCTTACAACGAACATATCCACTCGGAGCGTTAGGTTATTAAAAGTGATCGGGTCGCAAAGTCTATCATACATAAAGAGTAGCACTTGTTTTCCAAGGACATGGCGTCCTTTCCTTTCAGGTTTGTAATCCTTGATAGGTCTGGCGGAGAAATTTTTCCTTTTTCTTTTCGAACCGTGTTCCTTCTACCGAAGTCTTAAACTTTGGGACTAAGCCGAATGTCTTGCAAGCGGTTAGAAATTCATGGTGGGACCATTCCTCCCCCAGTTTGAGTCTCAACTGTCGAAATAGTTTAAAGGGGTTCCACATTGCTCGGATAGTGAAAAAACTGATTAAATAAAATAAAGAACTATACACCAACTGTACTTAAATAGCATAACTATACTAGATATCGGAAATTTCTTGGTGTAGAACAGAAATCAATGTTTCCAAGCTTTCGCACACCAACCAGATGAATTTTTAAGGAAGGTAGACAGCAAACTGAATAATAGAACGTTTCAACAATTTGAACGCGGTGACTAGACTTGACAATAACGTAGAGATGCGAACGTAATCAGGTATTCAAAGACTCGAGGCGTTATGCTCGTTTAGCACGCGGAATCATGGAAGGAGAATCAAGAGGTAATCACTATTTGAAGAACTGGTTCCAAACCCGTGGCAACTCCAGTGAGACGCTGTCATTGCACGACTCGCTGTTGGTTATGATCTCCAAAGTTACGCGAATGGCAGTAGATTTTGGAGTGGAGTAGGAAGCTAATTTCTTTCCTCATCCCACATTGAAGCAGCGGACTTGAACTTCACTTCTCTGGATAGAGCAGTGGTTACTTTGCCGTTCTTTACGTCCCTTTTATATTCGTTGACTCTAATTCTAAATGAACGTTTAGAATTCCCACACAGATCTATTATAAACTCACATCCGTACCTAACCTGATGTCCCGTAGCTCATTCTGCCCAGCTGACTACAACACAGCTTTATTCCGTTCTCGAATCCGAAACGCCTTTGCAGTCTCCTCAGATGTTCCTTCTAAGCAACGCGAATTGAGAAACGTCGTCGAGTTGTCCACTGAGGCAGGATAAGCACCGAACCTGGTACATCGCTGCATCGAGAAAACCCGAACCAGTCGTACTGATATTTCTATGCCGCAGCTACGCTACCTGGGCTCAATTCCATATATACCAAATGTTTCCCATCAGCTCAAGAACGCGCTGCAGAAGATGTACCTCGGTGTTGGCATCATGTCTACGACATCTTTATATACCATGATTAAGGGAAACACTGACAAGACCCCACCTTCCAATCAAGCAGGTGTTTATGCCATTCCCCTAATATATCCGGACGGGTCCAAGCGATGCTACATTGGAATGACTAAACGTTCATTTAGAATTAGAGTCAACGAACATAAAAGGGACATAAAGAACGGCAAAGTAACCACTGCCCTATCCAGAGAAGTTAAGTTGAAATACCCTGCTCCTATGTGGGATGACGCAAAGAAATTAGCTTCCTACTCCACCCCAAAATATACTGCCATTTGGGAAACTTTGGAGATCATAACCAATAACGAGTCGTGCAATGATAGCGTCTCATTGGAGTTGCCACGGGTTTGGAACCAGTTCTTCAAATCCTGATTACCTCTTGATTTTCCTTCAGTGATTTCCGCGTGCTAAACGAGCATAACGGCTCGTGACTTTGAATACCTGATTACGTTCGCATCTCTTCGTTATTGTCAAGTCAAGTCGCCGTGTTCAAACTGTTGAAGAGTTCTATTATTCCATTTGGTGCCTATCTTCCTTGAAAAAGCCATCCGGTTGTTGTGCGAAAGGTTGGAAACTTTGATACCTATTCTACACAAAGGAATTTCGGATATCTAGTACAGTTATACTATTTAAGCAACAATACTACAACTACAAAAAAAAAAAAACAGGTATGAAAATTCGGAAAAAATGAAAGTACGAAGTCTTTAGGTTTTGGTAAACCTCAACGACATCACATGTATGATCGAAGAGATTCTAGTTGGCAAAGGCTTTCAAAAATGCATACAATTGTCAAAAGTAATAATTTACGTAGGCTTGCGTAAAATATCGCTTATTTATTTAATTCTTTCCAGTTTAGTTTAATTGTTTCTATAGAATATGGCACGCCTTGTCCTGAGAACAACCCATCTCCAGCGAAAGGTATTTAAATTAAAATTTGGAACATCGGTTACCATGTTTAGTGCTGTACGACCAATATATTAATATTTCATCTTGATGTTTTAAAACACATTGAGGAAACCGAGCATGTCTTGTTTTAATTAGGGAAGGGACATTCGAATCCTCGAATCCCGCGAATCTTGAAAAAGATTCGAAATTCGAAAACTCGAATCTTCGTGCTTTTTTCGTTATTCGAATCTTTCGAATCTTAACCTAAAAAACTTAACCTAAAAACTTGACGAGTTCTGACATTAGTAAACAATCGAAAAAGATGGTCTATAGTATGTACACAGCTATTTGAAATAGCTCATTACTTCCAAACCGGATGCAGCAGTGAAGGAATTTTTATCTTTTTCCCGGCAGCCGTTACCGTGGTGGCGAGCGTGAGAAAGAAGGGGGAGATTGACCTTGAGCCGGGTCGCGCACATGACTCAAGTTACTCTGTCCACAGCTCAGCGTTTCTAGTTATACTCAACTCTCCGCAACGTCTCACTTGCACACGCTATCCGTATACGCTCGGCGTTATCCGGTTTGTATTTTTTGTCTCAATCTCAGTGTATCTCACACTTTATTGTTTTTATTTCTACATAGTTTCTATTGCTAACCACAGCATATACTCATACTTAGGATTGATTTTCACTGCTCAACAAAATTAGGGGAGCAAGTGATGTAGCACGACCAGACAACTGCTGGTTAATATGCAGCACAATATAAAAATGTATTTATGAAAGGGACAAGAAAGTAAAGGATTTAACAGGTGAAAAATCATGTTTTACTGTAACAGAGATCATTTTTACAGGAAACACATCTGGTGCCATAAAAAATATCATTATTACCTATATCTTTTGGAGAAGAAAAAATAAGCATTGACGAATTTTTTCATCTGTCTAATAAGGTGTGTGGTCACCTCGAACGTACAAGACGGATTCACACCTGTGGGGCATTGAATTGATCAGGTGGTCGAGGGGGTTTGGAGGTATTCTTCCCCACTCTTCAAGAAGTGTATTTGTCAACTGAAGGCGAGTCAACGGAGGTTGTGGTCTAGCAGCAATGTGTATGCCTAATGTGTCCCAAGCATGTTCAATTGGATTCAAATCCGGAGAGCATGCCGGCCACTCTATACGTTCTATTGTTTCCTCTTCAAGCATCTGATTTACAAGGCACGATCGATGAGGTCGGGCGTTGTCATCCCTAAAAAGGGCTGAATCGCCGATGGCAGCAATATAAGGCTCTACCAAGGGTTTAAGAATTTCGTCCCCGTACCTTTGAGTAGTCACGGACCTATTCCGAATGACGTACAGGTCAGTACGCCCACTTACGCTTACCCCTTCTTAAACAAGCACACCGCCTCCACCAAAACGCGATCTTTCTTGGACATGCGCCGAATTGCATTGGGTGCCACGTTTTCTCCCGATCTGAAGTCGTCGATTATCCGGTTGTAGGCTGAATCTGGACTCGTCGGGGAAGAGAACTTGGCTCCACCCGGCATGTCCCCAGTCACAGTGTTCTTCAGCCCAGTTTCTTCGAGCCATATGATGTCAGGAGGTCAGTGGGACACAAACAACTGGCCTACGTGCATACAATCCACGTGCTTGAGTACGTCTACGAATTGTTTGTGTCGATACGCTTCTTCCGGTTGCCATTAAAAGTTGTCTTTGCAGCTTAGGCGCATTTTGACCCCTGTTCCAAACGACTGTTAATGACAAATAACGGTCATCATTTGAGGTGGAAACTCGTGGGCGACCTTGACCAGGACGTCTTCGAACACTTCCCGTCTCTTGGAACCGACTCCACAACCGTGCAATTACACTTCGGCTCACCCCAATGACGGACGCTACTTATCCGTTGACTTTGACCTGCTTCCAACCTTCCTATGGCTCGCTACGCGGTGCTTTCTGGCAAACCGTGTTGATTCGGCATGCTAACATGAGATAACGCACAAACTGCTTCTCCCGCGACCACCGATATATGAATACAGATCAGAAAGAACCACCCGTTTTATGTGATTGTCGCATCTACATCACTTTTGAAGTCATTGATGCTAATTTGTATGTCAAACTGCTTTCTGTTTTTCATTATTCGGAGGGAGTCTTTTGATATTTCAATAACATTTTACCCAGCTGCTTTTAATAAAATAGTTTGAAAAGGGTGCTCTCCTAATTTTGTTGAGCAGTGTATCTTGTGCTTGTCATAGAACCATCGCATTTCCTATAACCTGCAACGAATGTCAGCCCATGAGATGACATCATCTCAAGCATCTTCTAATATCTGGAGTTATTTCCAAATTTCGGGTAATGAAAATCATGCGAATTGCAGTCTGTATTCTGCGAAAACATCCAGAGGAAAAGAGTCATATACTACTTCAACAACGTGGACACATTTAAAAGCCAAACATTCATCCAAATTTCAAGAACTGAATGATAGAAGTTCACCATCCACATTAATGACTCCAGCTTCACCCTTAAGCCCTTTGACTCTCAGAGTTGACTCCCGATTGAAAGACAATAATGACCTAGATGATCCAGCTGTCATTGGGATTCTTACATCAGTTAGTTCAACTCCTAGTCCAGGTTCAGCAGCTTCTTATGGAGAACAAAGCCCTTTCGAAGCATACTAAGTATAATGCAAAGCAGTGTCTTCTAACCAACCGACTCTGAAAGCATTTATTAATAAAATGCAAAAATGCAAAGTTTTAAGCCATGGAGACAAAAGTGCTAAAACAATTACCAGATTAGTCGCCGAAATGATCTGCAAAGATAACCAACTATGGTCTATAGTAGAAGATAAAGGTTTTTAAAAGTTGATAAACCACCTTGAGCCAAGATATAGCATCCCAAGCAGGAAACACTTTGCCCGAAAGGTAATTTCAGAGATGTATGAAGAAGAAGAAATAAAAGTTTAGAATCTTTTAGATAAAACCGAGTTTATTGCAGCCACAACAGAGATGTGGACATCAACATCGTCTGACGATTACCTCAGTTTCACAGATCACTTCATAGATGAAAACTTTGAGTATCATCACTAGTGCCGTAACTAGCACAACGTGCTCCCCCCTGCGAGGTTTACTTCAGCACCCCGAAGTACAGTAATTTTCCCAGGACTTCGGACACGAGAGAGGATGCATTTTTCGCAGTGTGTGTGTGTGGTGGTTGAGGGGAGGGGAGAGGGGTTGGAAGTCAGGGAGAGAGTCTGCAAAAGTTATGGTGGTACCTAGAGCCCTGTAGTTTTAACTTTTTAAGAAATAGATTTGACAATACGTGTAATTGCTTTGTCCAAAACTAAAATAAATCACTTGAAGAAATCACCCTCTTACACATGGCAGATCTGCGGCTGCTGTGAATAAATTTTAACGCCTGTCACGCTCCTAATCCTAGGTAACTTTCCCACATCCTCCACGGGAATTCCACTGTGGCCCCGAGCTTTCCCTCAGCAGCTCAGAGAAAGAGAGCGATTCGAGAGCGATCGTATTATTTACAACCCATTGCAGAGCAATAGTATTTCAACCTGAAGTCAAAGAGCCGAACACTTTTAATATGTAGCACATTCAGTGTTTTAAAAGTGTAATTAGGCATTTATTTAGGCAAAGCTAAATATACACTGACGGAAAAAAATCCCAACACCACGAATTGGTTGTGTTAGATAAACGATAGTTGGTAGGCGGTGAGAGTACATATGTAAGATGACGTCTATGCAAATTTCGCGCTCGGCGCATACGTGTGGCGCTAGTAGCGCCCTCGGAACATGCAAAGCAGGTTTGCTGTAAATACGCGCTGTAACGTTCGTGAGTGTTAGTTATCGTTGAGATTCGACGTAGGGTGTTGATGTTAGTCAAGAATGCCTTTAAGAAGACGAAGAAACCATTATCAACAGCTCACGGAGTTTGAACGAGGTCGTGTAATAGGGCTACGAGAAGGTGGATTTCCTTTCCGCAATATTGCAGAACGACTTGGCAGGAATGTAGCCACTGTGCATGATTGTTAGCAGCGGTGGTCAAGGGAAGGTACTGCCTTAAGAAGACCAGGTTCCGGCCGTCCACGTGGCACTACTGAGAAGGAAGACCGCCGTGTACGGCGTATGGCCGTGGCGCATCGTACTGCGTCTGAGGCAGCAATTCGAGCTGCAGTTGCCACCACAGTGACACAACGAACTGTTACAAATCGGTTACTTGAAGGACAGCTCCGAGCCAGACGCCCTGTAGCGTGCACTTCACTTACTCCAAACCACTGCCGTTTGCGACGTCAGTGGTGTCAAGCTAGAAGTCATTGGAGGACGGAGTGGAGATCTGTTGTGTTTTCTGATGAAAGCCGGTTCTGCCTGGGTGCCAGTCATGGCCGTGTGTTGGTTAAAAGGAGGCCAGGTGAGCGCCTGCAACCAAACTGTCTGCGGCCGAGACACACTGGACCTACACCTGGAGTTATTATCTGGGGAGCAATTTCCTATGACAGCAGGAGCACTCTCGTGGTTATCCCACGCACCCTGACGGCACAGTTGTACGTCGGTCTGGTGATTCAACCTGTTGTGCTGCCATTCATGAGCAGCATTCCAGGGGGTGTTTTCCAACAGGATAACACTCGCCCGCATACCGCTGTTGTAACCCAACATGCTCTACAGAGTGTCGACATGTTGCCGTGGCCAGCTAAATCACCAGATCTTTCTCCAATCGAGCACGTATGGGACATCATTGGACCACAACTCCAGCGTCACCCCCAACCAGCATTAACCGTCCCTGTATTGACCGACCAAGTGCAACAGGCATGGAACTCCATCCCACAAACTGACATTCAGCACCTGTACGACACAATGCATGAACGTTTGCATGCTTGCATTCAACATTCTGGCGGTTACACCGGTTATTAATGTACCAGCATTTCACATTTAAAATGACTCTTCTCGCGCTTACATTAAGCTGTGATCTTGAAACCTTAATCGATTAAATATGTTACCTATACAAATGTATTTCCGCCATTTCATTCCTCTACAACTATTTTTTCGTGGTGTTGGGATTTTTGTTTCCGTCAGTGTATCTTAAAACAAAATATGAATCTTTGGGTTAATTATTGTGCGTGCTCGAATGTTTTAAAGAACTATAACTGGCAGCTGCGGTACGGCCCTTCATTACGTGCGCCAACCCCCCACCCGTAGTTGCGGGGGCTGCGGGGGTGGTAGTTACGCCGCTGATCATTACTTGTGCTTAGAGTGTATTCCCTTTGCAGAAGTTTCACATACAGAACCTTCAATAGAAACTTTCATTACTAACACTATGAAAGAATGGAATCTTTCAAAAAAATTTGTGTGCTTCAGGAGAGACAATGGTGCTAACATGGTTGCAGCTTTAGAACGCAGTACCTTTGACCACTTGCCATGCCTTGCTCATACATTTAAATTAGTTCTCAAAGATGATTTACTGAACAAGAGTGAAATTAAGGAAAAATGGTAACCTGCTGAAGTACTTTGGTACATTTCAAGCACTCTTCTAAAGCCATGAAAGTTTTACGAGATTCTCAAGCTAAGATAAGACTTAAACTCCATCGTTTGATACAAGACGAACGGATTAGATGAATTTATCAGCTTCACATGCTCATTCCTCTCATGGAACAAAAGCAAGCTGTTTTATTATCTCCATCAAACAGAAATCATCGTTCTTTCAACGGTTATAAGTGAGACACGGAAAAATTCTCATGGGCCGCCACCGCAAATCGAACATAGGGTCTTCCAGTTACGCGCCGTATATGCTTCCACTGCACCACATTGGCCACGAATTCCTCCAGACTCACATGTGCTAACTGCCAAGCCAATTGGTCGATTACTTCTTGGAGCCCCGCACAATGCTGGGGATTCACCAAAGATGGTAAGCAGCAACTGAACAAATAATTAAAAGGCGAATGAATAATAAATACAGACATTTGACGTGGACTAGGAACATTAAACAGAAGTCATCGCTCTTTCCACGTTTAAAGAAGTTTCACATACAGAAATCAGTAGGACATTATCTGCTTCAGAGTTAAATTTTCAGGTAGATCTTAGTGCTCGACAATGGACAACTATAGAAAAAGTAACACGAATCCTAGATGTGTTCAATAGAGCTACATTTGTGGCCAGTTCCAGCGAAGTAGCAATCTCAAAAATATTTCCTTTAGTGAATAACACCATTATTATTCTACAAAACTTCAAATCAACTTTAGGTTCTCTACAGGATTTTCGAAATGACTTGCTTGCATCTGTAAAAAGGCGCTATCAGTCTGTTGAGGCCGAAAAATTGTATGCTCTAGGAACTATTTGAAATCCCCGATTCAAACGAAGTGTATTTTTGAGTAAAGAAAACCTTGAGCAAGTTAAGTCAACACTGGCCATTGAAATTTCTGATATTAGTATTTTGCAAACTGATCACGGTGATCTACAGTCATCAGAACAAAGCCAAAGAGATACCACTCAAAAATCGTTAACTCAACAACAAGGAGTTATAGCATGTGGAGTTACTATTCTCAATTAATTACACTATCTACCAGCAGTGAGTAGAGTTACAGTTTGTCTCCTGAAGAAGATATACACTGAAGTGGCAGAAAAGCTGGTGTAGACGAGCTTATGCAAAATACATAGCAACGTCACTTATGCGCGTACTCCGTTGCGTCCGCCAGTGCGTATATAAAGCGATAGATATCCTTGCCAGCAGTCAGAGCTGTTTTCGGCATGAGAATGGCAAGTAATAACGATTTAAGCGATTTTCAACGCGGTGTCATAGTTGGCGCTCGTGAGATGGGCCAACTATGATACCGCGTTGAAAATCGCTTAATTTCGGAGGTAGAAACGAAGTTCGGATTTTCACGGACGACCATTGCAAGGGTGTACCGTGACAACCAGATTTCCGGCAAAACCTCCAACCTACGATACCAGTGTGGCCGTAAAAAGACATTGGGTGAACGCGACTATCGTCGGCTGTCAAGAATTGTTTCACACGATAGGCGTGCAACACTCTTGCAGGTATAATCGGAACTCAATGCTGGAGCCTCAACAAGCATCAGCGTCCGGACTGTGCAAAGCACCCTGCACGATATGGGCTTTAGGAGCCGACGTCCAACTTGTGTCCCCTTGATGGGTGCATGACACAGAGCTATGCGCCTCGCTTGAGCACGGCAACACCGCCACTGGACACTTGATGAGTGAAAACAAGTAGCCTGGTCTGACGAGTCGCGTTTCCAACTGTATCGGGCAGATGGTAGGAATCGTGTGCGGCGCAAACCCCATGAAGCCATGGATCCCGCCTGTCAACAGGGAACTGTACCGGGTGGGGGTAAGGGGGGTCCGTAATGGTATGGAGTGTGTTTAGCTGGACTTCACTGGGACCCCTAGTACGTCTACAAACGTCTGTGACCGGGCAAAACTATGTGCGCATCCTTTCTGACCTGGTACACCCGTCCATGTCCTGCATTCATGCTGATGGGTTGGGCCTGTTCCAACAGGACAATGCACCTCCAGACAAGTGTCGGGACGCCACATTGTGGTTAGAGGAGCATTCATCTGAGTTTGGGGTGTTGCCATTCCCACCCAAGTCCCCAGCTCTGAACGTGATAGAACACATTTGGGATGCCATGCAACGCGCTATGGAACACAAGAATCCGAGACCTCGGAATACACCCGAATTGTGGTACGTCAGGAAGTATGGTGTGCATTGTCTACAGTATATTTCTAGAAGCTAGTGGAGTCCATGTCCTGTCGTATTTCTGCAGTCCTGCGCTCCCGTGGGTGTACCAGTTTTTCTGGCACTTCAGTGTAAATGCCTACTTAGCAGAAATACTACTTCCACCATCTGCGGACGCCTTTAAATACTGGAAGGACAAAAAAAAATATCAAAATTTGAGGAAACTCTCTAAAAAGTTCTTAATCACACCACCATCGACAGTAATATTAGAAAGACTATTCAGCACAGCAGGTGTCATAGCTGATAAAAAACGAAGTAGTTCGACTGCTAGTGTTTTTAAATAAAAATCTCCATTAAAGTTTTCTGATTTTTTTACATTGCCCTGAAAGAGTTCAGTGTTTAGTGTTTTTATTAACTCTTAAAACAAACATGTTTCTGATTTTTCTTAATTTTGTGGAAAACCTTTACTCAATTCAGTGTTCCATGTTTAGTGTTTATCTACTTTCATTCTTGAAATAATCCTACCCCCTCTAAACTTGCTTTGATTTAAAAAGATTTTAAAACTTTTGTTATTAAGAAAAATATTACAAATGTGAATTTTTACTCAAATATATTTTTGTCAAATTATGTTCAGAAAATGGAAATGAACCTCAAGACTCAAGAGTTATGTACTTCATTTAGTAAATGTAAATTCTAAATTTCATTCGTACCTTCTTAATAAGTATGGGTTTATTTTTGAAAACTGTATTCTTTAATTTGTTTTTCATTAAACATAGATTTCAAATTTTGCTTTTAATTAAAAACTTTTTAATTTTAAGTGGCAGTTTTTTCTTTCCCTTTTATTCTTATAATTTCTTATATGAAGGATTCGAGAGATTCCAGGGATTGGAGAACTTGTTAGGATTCGGATTCGAGAAATATCAGGATTCGTCCCACCTCTAGTTTTAACACATTTTCTGTTTTCTGTGAGCGTGCATGATTACCAAGTATAGTAGATTTGCGGATAATATAGTTTCGTTGCAATGAAGTTGCCAATGTAGTTTCATTTCATTTTGCGTGTAAAGTAGAACCAAGTGTAAAACTCGTTAAGATCTGCAGAGGTAATTTCTACTTTCAGATATAAAGTTTGGTAGATCATATTTATTTCCTTATGGAAGGTTCTCACGTAGCTCAATTTATAAATAAGTAATCTAAAATCTTCCAGATACTGCGTTTTTATTATCTTGAAGATTTGAATCTAAAATCTTCCAGATACCACGCTTTAATTATTATCGGATAATGGGTGAAAGTAAAACACACAGAAATTATGTTAGGAATTATTAAACAACGCAGTATGTTCCTACGCAACAGTCAAGGCCAGTAGAAGACAATTTTCAATACGTAATTAAAAATGGACGAAATTAAACGTTTTACGTAAGAAGACCCCAGAAATTCTACTGGTGCGTTTTTCTGCTACTTCGTATTACTGATTCTCATTTACTGCAATTAATGAGGGAAGTATTTGTTCATAGTTCAGGTGAAAACAAAATGCATTTTGGTTCATTATGTTCAAATTAAGTTTGCTTTTATCAAATCACTGAAAACAGAATTTGCCGCCCCGGTGGCGCAGTGGTCTAAGCAATGGCCTCTGATCATTCGTCCGAAAGGGGTCCGGGTTTGAATCCCGGTGAGGCATGGATGTTGTGTTTGTCTTACGGCACTGGCTGTCTCCTTTCCCTGGAACCAGTGACCCTAAATTAGGGATGGGCGACTGCTGATAGCCCATTGAGTTGCTCACGGTGGTCGTTAAACCTCCAATAAAAAACAAACAAACAGAATTTGGAACAAGACAGGCATTACGATGGGGTACAACTTTTAGTAAACTAAAATACAGTACTGAAAAACAGAGATATAAATATATAAATAAATATATAAAGCTGGAAGATGAGACTGTCAGAAAATTTACAAAGTGGAACACCAGACCTGAAAGGGTAAAGAAAAGGCGATTAAATCCGTAGATATAAAAAAGGTTTCTGTGTAGAAGATTCTTCGCAGTACATTGATCTATGCCGCTTTTGTTTTATTTATTGTTCTTTAGTCGTACCTTAAACTTACAAATCAGTTGACTTACACAAAACATAAAATGCTGTTTATAAGCGCCACGTATTATGTCACTAAAACAAAGAATGTTCTAATGATCGCACTCCACACAAAGGTAGATTCCACGACAGTAATAGGGATAGTTTAGGCATGCAACTGTTTCCTGAACATACATAATTACTTCCTTAATTATTACTTCATAATTACCTCAAATTTTGTGGTCATCTTCGTAGTTGCGTAGATAAATCAATCACGAGCAGTGGCATTTTTCTTGCAAATGTCTTCTGCGGCATTTTTCTTGCAAATGTTTTTTTTTTAAAGTCAACAAGCTGACCAAGCTGCTTTCACCAAATTTGTAATGCATACTTATTAGAGTATTGAGACACAGTACTCCGTTATTTCGTGTCAGATTGATTTTATCAAGAAAGGAGAATCAAATTCAGAATTGTACGTATACATACAATAAAACTAGCGTTTGCATCCTATACTTTCGGATAAACTCGATCAATACAAATATTCTCATTTGGGAAAATAATGAACTTTTTGTTGAAATATTACTTGTTGAACTTACCTTTTACAAATTAATCTATTCTATGATACCTACTTTTCTTGGTGATTTTCTTAGATTCTCCAAGCTCGGAACAACTTCTAAATGTTATAATACACTTGGTTATTGCAACATTTAGAAGATTGTGCTTTTTAATTATTACTTTATAAGAATAAATCATTGCACTGTGTTAGGTTCTCTAGAAAATCAAACACGTCTTCAACATCTTAAGCAAACAATCGAATCCAGATTATTATCTCCATGTGTATATAATCCGAATTTACCCGCATTCGTCATCGAAATGCGTCTGAAGAACCATAGTTGTTTCTATCAAAAAAATATTCATCTGCTGCGATCTCAAAATATTCATCTCTATTCATGACATCTCAAAATATTCATCTGCTGCGATCTTTATATAAAAATTTGAACAGCATTAGATTTCTTGCTTGATGAATGCGTGACATCTTTTAAAAATATTATAGAAATGAATATTATAATAATATTGGAAGCAATGTTCTAACTTCTAACAAATCTGTCATTTAACGCAATGAAATTTATATTTAATTTCGGGATTTAACGACCACCATGAGCAACTTCAAAAGCTATAGGAAGTCGTCCATCCATAATTTAGGGCCACTAGTTCCAGGGAAGGGAGAAATCCAGCACAGAAGGAAAAACACACCTACCATTACTCATTCTGAATTAGACACTGTGCCCAATTCGTAAGACTGGACAGAAACTCAACAGCCGATGACCGGAACGACAATGTTTTAAATGCAGTAGGTGTGTTTCATTTAAATGAGACTTAGATTTTATCCGCTTACGTCTGATTCTCTGCAATAAAATAGTTCTGATACAAAACATTTGCCCAAATATTCGCCATTACAGGAATTAATGTTTTCAATACTTAATAAAAGAATTGTTTTATTTGTGGTACTGTGATATCTACAAAAGCATTTTGTGGGTAAAAAGGAAAAAATGGTTAATTATAATAAATATTTATGTGCATCTCGTAAGCGTTGCTAGTATTTTCTTTTGTTCATATTATGAATCACATTCACCTAAAAACCATTACGTTTCAGTTCCAATGAAGAATATTTTCTAAAGATTTTCTTTTTGCTTATTTTGAAGCATTTTTATAGAAATGAGGTTGCGTCAAAATCGCAATCAATAATAAATACTGATATAATTTATCATGGCACCCTTAATGCTATCAATACTGGCGTATTTCTCACTTTCACATATTCGCAACAAAAAGAGCTTCGATTCTTGCATCACTACATGATAGCTGTTGAGGTATTTTGGAACCATTTCCTTGACCTCGGTTCGAAATATCTATAGCTCTTCTCTTGTGTAAAGGTCTTACGATAACTATTATCAATTGTCTCAGTGTTGTCGCAACAATTGTTCTGAAATCGATAAAACGTTCAACTCGCGGATGTGTGGGTGTATGTGTTTCTGATTCGACAGCGAAGATTTTAAGGTATGAGAGAGGGCTTATCGTACTAAAATTGTTGCGCCATTTCAGACATTCGAAATATCGGCTCTAGATGTTCTTTCTGAAATTAACGTATAAATAAGGAAATATATTATTCTTCTCCGTTAGAGGTGTATAATATGGCTACGTGTAAGACAGATCTTGTTCATTAGAATAAGCGCTTACTATATTAAAAAACGCATTTATACATTACAGTTGTATAATTTATAGGATAATCTGAAAACTATATCTTCTAAGAAAAAGATTTCCTATGTATTAAAAGGCATGATGAAGAAGTAAGTGCTCAAACATTTATAAGTTCACTGATAATATATCGAGCGTCAGTCTATGTTCTTTCTGCTAAAAGTGAGATGTATCTTCCTTTAAGTAATTGTAAAACAACTTTTTGAATTATAATCAGGGCTTAAAACATTAATCGTACCTTATTCAATAAAAAAACAGGTGCACAAAGTGCGCAAAGTATTTAGTGGGGCAGATAAGTGCATATTTTTAGACGAATTATTTAGAAGTGGATACAAGTACCAAAGTTGACACACATACTCATTGAAAATCGCACTTTTCATATAAAACGTTAGCCACTCGAAAATTCAAGATGGCTGCCACTTTCAAGATGGCCAACACATGACAACCGAATATTTCAATGTAATCGTTATAATATTTATGCAAGTAATACACTTTATCATTGAAATTCACACTTTTCATGTAGACCATTAGCCAATTAAAAATTCAAGATGGCGACCTTTTCCAATATGGCCGACACCTTTACGAGCATAGTATTCCATTTCAATGTTTGAACATTACAATAAATGTTTTTATTAGTTTTCTGTTTATAATGTTTAAACTTCAATTATGATAATCTGTTCCAGGTAGTGAAAGAATAAGTCCTCGACAGTGAAAGACGTACATTTCAATAACATGGCGAGTTCTTCACCATTACCTTCAACATGGCGAACTGACTGGCTGTTTGTGCGAAAAGGACAAGAACAAACAAATGAAATCACCACCAACACGTTACAGCTGTGAAAATGATGGATACAACATGATTGCGAACAATGTTCCTCTCTTTCATGCCATACAGGATTTACCCGTTGTTCTGGATAATGGAAGACTTGATGAAGGTGGTGGTATAGATGAAACACTGAAAAAGAACGGAGACCAGTACCACCAGAACTGCCGTCTTTTGTTCAACAACACCAAACTTAATCGAGGAAGAAAGAGACAAACACATTCAGAGAGCAGTACTAAGGATGAAGAAGGGAGCAGTAAGCTCCCGAGACGTAGCCATGAACGACTAGAATCTCAGTGCTTCCTATGTGAAAATAAAGCTCCAACATCCGAACTGAGGCAAGTATTAACAATGCACCTTAATCAAAGACTGAAAGAATGTGCCCACAGTCTTAAGGATGGAAACTTCTCTCAAACGTGATTGGTGGAGAAGCCATTGCACACGAGATGAAGTACTACATTGCATGTTTGGTTGACTTGTACAACAGAGAGAGAACACCCCTCAGAAACATCAGAAGACAGGAAAAAGACCAGACACCAGAACATGAAGCTTAACACTTGCATTTTATGAACTAATTATCTACATAGTAGAGACAAAATCCAGCACTGGGAGTCCTAAAGTCTTCCATCTGGCAGACATGGTTCATCTTTACCAGCAGCGGCTAGAGCAGCTTAGTGTCAAGGCATCTCATGCAAACTCCCCTAGACTGAAGGAGAAGTTGCTGAAGCGATGCCTGAGCTGGCAGATCACAAGCAGAGAAGAGATGTCCTTCTGCCTTTTACAGAAGACGTTATTTTTGCCTTATTACAAGTCTCAGACTACAGTGAAGCCATCATCCTGGGCAAGACTGCTAACATTTTGCGAAAGCACATGCTTGACTACAAATGTACATTTGGTGAAACATTCCATAATGGTTGTGTTTATGAGACTATTCCTCCAACTCTACTTCATTTGTTGGCATAGTTGAACATGAGGCTGATGTGAAATCTCAGCCAACATTTAGTTCCACAAAAAACGCCATGGCATTCGCCCAGCTGTTGCAGTACAACTGCTACGTAAGGATGAAGGAAGGGGCATCTACTCATAGACACTCGATAAACCATGAAACGCCATTTCTTGCTTACATGGGGATGCTTGTCCATGCAAAGACAAGGAAGAGATCGTTGGTGGATCCGCTTCATGAGCATGGTCTCAGCATATTCCTGTGACAGAGGTTTAGAAACATCAGCACAGCTAGGTGATGAAGCAGTTAACAAAATTGTGAAGGATGGGCTGGTATGTCCAACAATTTTGCGAAGGCAGTTTTTCATCACAGCAGCCATGGGCAACATCGACCATAACCCTACTACAATAACAGCAGTCACCTCTTTCCATGGTACCAGTATCTCTGTTTTTCAGCACATAATCGAAAACAGCAAAAGTGAACATCGTGGGAAGCACAAGTTCAGCGAGAAGAAAGTGAGGAAAGTTCCTGAACTTCCTGCCTCTGTCACAAATATCCGCCTTTCCTTCTTCACCAAGAAGGATATTTAATCTCACCTCCTAAGACAAATGTCACAGACACTAAAGAGATAGACAAGAATGTGACAGTTACCGGAACCTGTCTGTTGAGATCACACCTGGCACTGGAATATGAGTGGCTGGAGAAGGTAAGTGTGACTGATGGCGCAGTGGATATTACTTGGTCAGCCCACCACGCATCAAAAAAGAGAAGCCCTGCATTTGAGGTCAACATTACCTCACTTTTACCTCTGCTTCGAGATCAGGTTCACTCAGTTGCTACAGTCAGATATGTCATGGACAAGATCAAGGACATAGTTTCATTCTTTAACTCAGACCGGGTATATATTATTGCAGCTGACCAACCCATCTATGTAGTAGCAAACAAATTCAGTGGCACTGGCATGAGAACTATGGGGAAGACAAATTTGTCATAATGTTTGGAGGCCTACACACAGAGATGGCTGCATTGAAGTCACTCAGTACTATACTGAATGGCAGCGGTTGGACTGGTGCTCTTGTTGAAGCAGGCATAACATCTCCGGTGCTGCAGAATCATTTCGAACAGACTCCAGCGTAACTAAAATACGTCAGATGCACCAAGTAAGAGCATGCGCTTTGTACAAGGCTTTGAAGGAATCCTACTCTGGCTACTGTAAGGAAAGAGTTGACAACAATGAGGAAAAACTAAGTTTCGAAGATTGGTGTGAGGAGCTGTGTATTATTTTCAGCCAAGAACGGAACCTGAGGTTGATCGCAGCACACGATCTTTATCTTTCCATTGAACTGGAGAAGAGCAGAGCGATTCTCTTCGTCCATGCCTTCACTGGCTGTGATGTTGTTTCAGCATTCCGTGGTAAAGGGAAGAAAACAGCTTGGCCAACATGGGACGTATACGATGACGCAACTGATGTCTTCATCAGACTCAGCCGTTCCCCAAAAACAGTAGATGAAGATGACATCAGGATCTTGGAGACCTTTGTGGTCCTGATATATGACAGGTCAAGTGAATTTCAGCCGCCCCTGTGGCGCAGTGGTCTAAGCGATGGCCTCTGATCATTCGTCCGAACGGGGTCCGGGTTCGAATCCCGCTGAGGCATGGATGTTGTGTGTGTCTTACGGCACTGGTTCTCTCCCTTCCCTGGAACCAGTGACCCTAAATTAGGGACGGGCGACTGCTTATAGCCCATTGAGTTGCTCACGGTGGTCGTTAAACCTCCAATCCAAAATATCCAATCCAAGTGAATTTCAAGGGGTAAATGATGCAAGGGAAACAGAGACCATACCAAGCCATTCCTCCTACTAGAGCTTCTCTAATGCACTAGAAGGCTGCAGCCTTCCAGGCTGCCTGGATATGGGGTCAGTCAATATTATGCCATCCAGATATGCAGGGTCCTGCTAAATGGGAATGGACCAAAAATGGTGAATTCCGGCAGATCATGCGGAGTGAGCTTTCACCGATTGCAAATAGTTTTCAGCAGCTTACCAAGTGCAGACGCAAGTTTGAATGCCGTGGAAGATGCAATTGCTTCCGCTTTGGTCTTACGTGCACTATGCAGTTGCCACTGCGAGGACTAGGTGCTGCATACAGCACAACTTTAAATGTCACTAGATTTGTATTAGACTTATCCAAACATAATTATATTACCTTTTATACACTGAGTAGGCAATTTATTATGACCACCCCCTCAGTACTTCGTTGGACCACCTTTTGCCTTTAATACTGCGTCGATTTTTTGTGGCATGGACTCCACGAGATATTGATAGGTAGTTTGTGAAATCTGAGACCATGCTTGATGAATAGCACTTTCCAGGAGTGCGAGATTGCAGGGTTGTGGATCCAGCTGTCTGATGGCTTGCTCAACTACATCCCACACATTTTCAATGGGATTGAGATCTGGAGATTGTGGGTGCCAGCTAAGCAAAGTAAACTCACAGGCATGTTCCTGAAACCAATCCTGTACAATACGAGCACTATGACAGGACACATTATCCTGTTGAAAGTAGCCATCGCCATTGGGATAAATCATCCACATGACAGGGTGCATTTGGCCCGCAACGATGTTTAGGTATGATGTGCCAGTCAGACGTTGATCAACACGAATAAAAGGTCCTAAAGCATGCCAGTAAAACATTCCCCAAATCATAACGTCGCCTCCACCAGCTTGAAGCGTTGTAGCAATGCATTTGTGGTCCATGCTTTCGTGCTGTTTCCGCCAAATTCTCACTCGGTCATCGGCATGGTGCAACTGAAAACGTGATTCATCGGACCACATAATTTGTTTTCAATTATCGACTGTCCAATCCTTGTGCTCCTGTGCGAACTGGAGTCATTTTCTCTTCTTAACTGCAGACAGTAAAGGCGTTCGAACAGGCCTTCGTCTGCCATATCCCGATGCAGTGTACGGCGAACAGAGCGTGCAGAGATCATTTGAGGGGATCCTTGATTCAGATGGTCTGCAATTTGCTGCACTGTTGTTTTTCTGTTGCCTGTTACCAGTCTGGACACATTCCGTTCAGCCCGAGCAGTCACTAGTCAATGACGACCACACGTTGCACGGAGAGAACCAGTTTTTTGGCTGACAGTCCAGTGTTTAAACACTTTAACAACAGCTGCGCTGGAACATTTCACGAATGTGGCGGTTTCGGTGATACTCTCTCCATGGTTCCGAGCTCCTACAATCATCCCACCTTGAAAGTCTGTCAAATCGCATTTTTTACCCATCTCGTCACCCAAAAATCACTTCTGCTACTGTCGCTAGCACTAAGCTTTCCCATTTTATATTTTTTTGTCTTTGTTACTTTCCCCGCCCCCGTCTCTCGCAGCGCAGCCCTTTTTGCGAACTCAGTGAGTCATCTCATCACAGTAGCCCAGATCCTTTTGGGAGAGAGTGTTGGCGGGTGTTGCGTCATAATGAAGCAACAGTTTCTTTTACTCCTAATGATGTTGTTCGGATCGTACCGGCATTTTCGTTTTGTAGTTCAACTACTTAAAATGGCTGAAACATTAAATTAAGCTGATTGCCCTATCCTCAGGAGTTATAAGAATATGCATGAAAACGTGTTGCCTACGTACGAAGATGTAATGCGCCATTACTACCTTGTGAGAGATACTCTTAGGTAGGAAGGTGCAAATTATGAACCTGCTGCAGCAGAAATAGTAGGTATTGTCGCGGACAAAGTGCTGAGTATATGGAAGAAAACATCTCTTCCGACATCGCTCCACAAATCAATTGTAAAGCGCATTACAGCATAAAATACTGAACTCCAGAAGCTGAAAAAACAAGCTCCAAGAATGGATGAAACCTACTGCAAGAAGGTTAAAAATTTCTCCCAGATTCGCAACGTATCTTTGACTTATGCTCGCGCAAGTGCAAATGTTTTAGAACCTGCAATGCAGCTCTGCAAAAAAGGTACCCATGAAAGAGCGAGACTTGCTAATGGACCAGAGAACAAACAGAAGAATGATAGTAGGTGGGTTTGATGCAAAAACCACAAGTGTACTGAAGAAAAGATCAGCTCGAAAGAGTGAAAGGGATGAGCATGTCCGTAGGAAATTACAGAATACTGCATCACTGAAATCGATCCTTCCAGTCGAGGATGATACTTCAGATGAGGGTGCAAATACGAATTCTGTAGCAAAACCAGACGAACCTCGTCCTAGTCATTTGTTGGCTTTGGAGAAAGATTATGATTTCACTCCACGTCGGTCTTCAAAATCTAGGCGTCAAATGACACTGTCTGAATTTTCTAGAAAGAGCGGTAGGCGAGGCTTCAGCGATCGAGCAGTAGATGATCTTGCGTTTGCGTTGCTTCTTGCTGTAAGTGAATAGGCTCAGTCGAAAGAATGTAATGCACCTGTTATTGACCTGCATAAAGTACCACAAGAACGGAGAAAGACCCGTCAAACAATTTAAGAGGACGTAAACTCGACTGATCGAAAGATTGCAGCTCTATTTTTGGACGGAGGAAGGGATGAAATAATGGAAAGTGGCACAAGTGCAAAGAATGGGAGGAGCATTTTACACTTCTTGAAGAACCGGGTTTGGTCTATTTGGGATATTTTACACCGAAAAGCAAGCGTGCAAAGGACATTTCCAACGGTATCTTCAGCCTATTGGACCAGATTGCCTTTGACTTGTCGGAGTTAGTCTTTATTGGAAGCCACGGGGAAGTGACTGATACCGGCACAAATGCAGGTATAATTAGGCGCCTTGAAAAAAGCTCAATTCTCCTGTGCACTGGATTATATGTCAGCCTTCCTTTGAATGAACTGCCTTCACGCCACCTCACTGATACACTCAACGGGAAAACATCAGGTCCAAGAGGATTTAGTGGATTGATTGGAAAGCCCCTGAAGATGTGAGCAAACCTTCCTATCGTTAATTTCCAGAAAATTGAATTTTCGTTTCACTCCAACATTAACTTCGGAGATCTTAGTTCGGATCAACTTTATTTGTGGAAAATGTGTGAGACAGTCTCTGCAGGTGATTGCCCACAAGATCTTATAAAAATTGAATTTTCGTTTCACTCCGACATTAACTTCGGAGATCTTAGTTCGCATCAACTTTATTTGTGGTAAATGTTTAAGACAGTCTCTGCAGGTGATTGACCACAAGATCTGGTAAATCGGGGTACTGGAAAACTTGCACATCCCCATTGGCTGACTCTCGCAAATCGCATTCTGCGTTTGTATGTTGGAACTAGTGATTCCACATAATAATTTGTCTCATTTGCCATCTTCGTAATGAAAGTATATGCACTATCGTGATTCACGATCAAATGAAACGGTACCTGTAAAGCTGGTCCAAGGAATTTGCAGTTTTTTATATTTGGGTTTCAGTATCTTGCAGATAATTTAAAGGATATTGTAAAAAGAGTCGTCCAAGACAACGCGTATTTTGCCCATGCAGAAAATTTACTCGCTGCAATGTTGTTTGACGACAGAAAGTATGTCCGTGAGCTTGCTGTTGGACGCATCATGAAGGCCAGGAAATCTTCCGAACAAACAACTACCATTAGGAAGTTTCAAATTCCTAAGCTAAATTTTCAGAGCAATAATTACATCGACCTAATCGACTGGAAAGAATGTTTTGCAACTGAGCCTCCCATACGGAAATGTGAAGACAATGAGCTTTTGGAATTACTATAGTCGGATAAATATCCAAGTTCTTGCCACGAATTTACAAAAATACCCTGCTATTTTCAGGCAGTGGAGAGGATGGTTAATATTGTAACACATTATTCTGCTCATGTGTGTGGCCTTCTTGCAAGAGATAGATTCATCAGAGCAAAACTTTTAGATAGGAAGCTGATGCCAAATTTTGAAAATAAAGTCTGATTTCCAAGTGAAATAAACTCACTCCTCAAGTTATGCTACTACGTAAGGCTGGTGTCTATCATATTTACATGACTTATCGTGCCATTTTCAGAGAAATATGACAAACTTTGAGCTCTTTGGGGAAGCCTAAGAAATTAACTCACGTCAGCTAAATTTTTACCCGTTTTTTGTACTCTCAAAGGTTATATTAAATAACATGGTGACACAGTATTTTTTTACATTTACAAAATGGAGAAAGCAGGTATTTTTAAAGCATTTTTCCCTATAATTTTCAAACTTCGAGGTTCTTGGTGAAGCCTAAGATAACGAATAATGTCATTCATATTTCTGGGGGTCATTTCAGTAATAACATCACAACTATTGCACATGGTGACATTTCAAATAAAAAAAAAAGTGTTTTTCGCTCCCCCCTAGCGTGCAGCCATAGCTTATTTGCTTAAAACTGTCAGGTGGTCAAAATAAAGTGGCCACTCAGTGTATTAGTAGTGTAATTATATTAGTTTGTGCATTGCTAAAAATTAACAGGGAAGTTTACGATGTTTTATACGTAGTGGTACATTTAACTTCCCCATTTATGTGACAAAGGAGTCAATAAAAGTAAGCCGCCCCCGGTGGCGCAGTGGTCTAAGGCGTTGGACTCTGATCATTCGTCCGTAAGGGGTCCGGGTTCGAATCCCGGTCAGGCATGGGTGTTGTGTTTGTCTTACGGCACTGGCTCTCTCCCTTCCCTGGAACCAGTGTTCCTAAATTAGGGACGGGCGACTGCTTATAGCCCATTGAGTTGCTCACGGTGGTCGTTAAACCTCCAATAAAAAAATAAATAAATAAATAAAAGTACTTGAAACATATCCAGTGAGTTTAATTCTATGGCAGAAATACTGGGTATGGCAGCCATGTTGGAATATGGCGGACATCTTGGAAACTCAAGTGGCTAATGTGATTTCTCAAATTATTGGACGATGACTGATACCACACAAATTCAATGCTTGTATCCACATATGAACAATTTTCTCACTTATCTGTCCGACTAATTAGACGCTAGAGCTTGAAGCACGTGTGCCTGGAAGGAAAAATCGTTTGAATAAGGGAATTAACAACAAATCAGTTGGAAAAGCAGAACTTCTAGATATTTCATCACAATTTTTACTTCTCTAAATTATCGGAAAAATGCAGTTATAATTTAGACAAGTAAAACTGACATTTTTTACTTGTATAAATTACAGGGAAAATGCATCTCAATACAGATTTACCCTAGGTGTAATACAAGTGTTCAGCTATATGCTTTGTCTGTTGTACAAAGTACAATACATGATGAAATTCTCAAAGATGAGTTATTCAAGATTTCATCTTTTATTTTGTTGCTATATAAATATTCAAATAACATTATTATATATGAAATCAGTATTTCTTTATTCATATTTATAACATCAATATTGTTTTCCTTTATTTTAGGTTGAACATAAAAATGTTCCTCCAAGTTACACTACATCTAGGCATTGTTGTGCTGTTGGCATCTGCATACAAATCGTCAGAGAAGAAGTAACAAATTTCTATTTACACCTTTTTCTTGATTCTTTAATTCTGACACTATGGGCATCTTATAAGAGGAAAAATATTTCATAACACACTGAAAAATCTGTCATCATTAATGGCAAAGGAACAAAAACACACCACTCGAGCTATTCCTCGATTTCAGTTCAAGTGTACGCTTTATACAGTTGGAATCCTCAGTATGTAACTACGTATTAGGTACCATATCAATTGAAATCATGAACAGCTATCTTTCGTCAGATTAATATGCCAAAAAATTACACTCTACGCTATATATGTAATTTGAAAGTTTTGTTCTTGTCGATTTCATCAGTGCACGGTAGGGGAACTTTCATGTTGGAATTAACATCTCATTGTGATTTCGATCATTCCCAATTGTAATTTCGTCTCAACAGAAATATCTTTCTATTGTTTCTTCCTACTTTTCTGGTTTCTCGTAGTTATACCCTATCTACCAACAAGTAATTGGACACCCCTGTAATCGACGATATCTGCAGTCCAGATACACGTCAAGGCCGCCGCCGTTAAATATCGTGTGGGAAACAACAACGCAACCAGTCGCATGCAAGATGCCACGCAGTTCGGAGCTCTCTGATTTCGAGAAAGGTGTAATCGTCGGGTATCACAGAAATGGCCGATCCATACGTGACATATCCAGCGAGTTGAAGTACCCAAAATCGACAGTGGTATACGTGATTTGTAAGTGGAAGATGAGAGGTGACTGTCGGAATGTGCCCCGACACAGTAGACCCACAAATCTGGGAGTTAGAGACCGACGGGTGCTGGCCAGAAAAATTCGGAAGAACCGCACCAAATCAATGGGCCACATCCGCGAGGAGTTTCAACAGGCATCCGGGAGTGTTCTTTCGATGAATACCATCGGTAAGGAAGCCCATCTGCTCGGTTATCATGGACGTGCTGCCGCCCACAAGCCTTTGATCACCAAGTCCAATAGCGCTGCTCGGCTAACGTGGTGCAAAGAACGTCGACAGTGTACCGTTGAACAGTGGAAATAGGTTCTCTGGAGCGACGAATCAAGGTTCACCCTCTACCGTTCGGATGGCAGGGTCTGGGTTTGGCGTCTGCCTGGAGAACGTCTCCTGCCGGAATGTATTGTGCCAACTGTGAAGTTCGGCGGTGGTGGAATTATGTTATGGGGTGTTTCGCCTAGTATGGCACGGGACCCTTGGTCGCAATTCCTGGTAGACTCAACGCCGAGACCTACTGCACCTATTTGGATGACCATGCGCTTCCTATGTTGTGGCAGTTTTACGGGGTGGACCCATGTTACTTTCAGGATGACAGTGCCACCTGTCATGTTGCGAGGTCCACCGTGGCTTGTTATGGTGACAATGGGGTTAATCGAATGGACTGGCCTGCGCAGAGCCCGGACCTTAACCCTATCGAGCACCTCTGGGACGAGTTGGAGCGTCGACTTAAGGGGTGCCCCCACCGTCCGAAATCGGTGCAGGAACTGACCTGTCTTCTCCAAGCTGAGAGGAAGAAAATACCGCTAGCCGTCGTACAACGCCTGGCTGAGAGTATACCACGGAGGGTCGCAGCTGTAATCGCCGCTCGTGGAGGCTCCACCAACTATTGAAGATGAATAAACTTCGTTTTCCTTTGCTATCAAAGGTGTATAATTACTTGTTGGTAGATAGTGTATAAACGTATTTCCGGATTGCTAGATACCTCAGAAAATAGAGAGAAGTTAATTCTTTAATACATGTAGACACAGTTTTAAAGGAACGTATATTGAAGACTGTCACTAAATCTCTATTTTCGAAATGCACTTTAAAGCGAATGAACCATTCACGATTGGTAAGCATAAAATCTAAAAACATGCCAGTTCCTCAAACAAATCTTTCACAATACTGGCTTTTGAAATTTTGTAATAGACTTACTTAGAAATTTTATTCTTTTGAAAAATAAACTCCCAAGTCATAAAGCATTTTTATTGTATAGACAACATAATAATTTTTTTTGCGTATTTTATGGCTACGCATTTGAAAATATAAAAAAAATACAGCACAAGGAAAAGTAAAATTTGTGCAATTCTTTGTTGAAATGAATTGAAATGGTCATGTAGAGCAAAATTTCAGAGCCGGATAAGCTAAATGAAGAGTAAAGCTAAATTTTTGATTTTAATGAGCACGTGATCTGACAAAAGTATCAAATTTTCTATGCTGATCAAAGATCAAAATAAGTTTTTTATTCAGTTTCCAAACTGTGACAGTAAAAGGAGTTAACAATTAACAAACTGTTTAACAGGAGTTAACAAACAGTAAAGGGGTTAACATCACTGAGCAATTTTAATTGCCAGAAAGTAGGAAAATGTATCTTTGCAGATGTTGCAGCAATCAAACCTGAAAACAATTTTGCAACAGGACTTTTAGATGTCTAGAAATAATGGAATCGCAAAATACTCGTCTATATACAAATTACTACAAAATCTTTTTTATTTAGGGCCACTGGTTCCAGGAAAGGGAGAGAGACAGCGCCGTAAGACAAGCACAACATCCATGCCTTACCGGGATTCGAACCCCTTTCGGACGAATGATCAGAAGCCATCGCTTAGACCACTACACCACAGGGGCAGTTAGACTACCTTCAAACCAGAACATGCTGATCCAATTTAAAATTGTCCAAGATATCATAGTCTACAGACGGCATGTTATGCTACGCCGGCAAATCCAGCCCAAAGAGCATCTTCTAATGTTTTAATATTCTGATAAAACAATTGACAATTTGTATCCTCATAGCGGTTCCTGACAGAGCCAGCTACACTCTTCCCAGAAGAAACTGAGAACTCCTTATTATGGATTCGAGAACAAGACGGTAAAAAAAAGGAAACACACAAACACCCTTTCACCCGTATTATTTACCGACTACAACATTACGATAGGACTAAACATATTTCCGCTCAGTGGATGTACCTAATGACAACAAACCACAATGCGATACAATCCGGCAAGGTGTTACAAGAAAAACATATACTGCATTTTTAGTCTTTCCTCATATTGTGTAATTATAATATTTGCTGTGCAGGCGAGTGATTCGAGGCTTCGGCTCATGTGTTTAAATGGAATCATTTGAAGTTGAGGATGTTGTGCTTTTCGTTAAACACCGTACGTAGAACTGGTGACCTTAAATTAGGGAGGACTAAATAAATACATCGCTCTTTCCACGTTCCAGAAACACATAGCAACCGAAAAATTGTTTTTCAGCCGCCGCCGTGGAACTGAATCACGGAACTCTCGATATCTAGGCGGCTGCTGATAAATAATTTTTCGGTTGCTATGTGTTTCTGGAACGTGGAAAGAGCCATGTATTTATTTATTTACTGACGCCACGTATTTGAAGGATTTTCACCTTAGGGAGGACTACTCCATAATTATCTTCCGGCTGAGGAATACTTGATCAGCCGGAAGATTAAAACAGGGTTTTTTTTGCGTTCCTAAAACATAATGTATATCACTCCGATATTAAAGTAGGAATTATTTTCTTTTCTGTAACGTGACTAAATCGGGTCAAGAGAGCGATTATAAAATTACACTTCTCCAGTGTAGTCTGTCTTACATAAAGTATCCTTGTAAATCAAGATATTGTGTAGAGCAAAATGCTCAGAGCGTGAATCTGTAAGGAATACATATAAAATATATTATGATCTTATACTTTTTTGAAACCCTGGCCACCTGTTTTATAATGACACAACAAGCACACAGTGGTTTAACTCCTGTAAGCCATAACGCTTGATAATCTTGAAGTGATGGAATACAAACCAAGACATTTCTGACAAAACTGAACTATAATTTATTTAATAACTGAACGTTTTTATTTTGAACAAAATTGCGTAAAACTCACTATTGACTTAAAATAAAAACAAGCAAACAAAAAGCCTGGTACAAAAAGCACAGAGCTGTTCCATGATTTCAATAGAATAATTTCACCAAAACCGTTCCATGCATTGAGTACTCAAAGCAATTAAAGTTGTTTTTAAATCCATAAAACAGTTCCAAATCCATCAATGAGTTTTTCAGGGAATCCGTAATATTCAGGAGTGAAAGTAATTCATCATAGAAGATGAATAACAAGATCATTAAGAGAATAGGATTTAAATTTCATTAGACTGTTTCTACGAGTTGTTATTTTATATCACATAGTTTCATTCCGTTCATGATTTCAAATAAGTTTAGGAAATATTCTGTTTTGTTTCGAATCGTGACAGAAGTGCAGCCTGATCAATAACATAGAAGTTTTATAAAACCTGCTTGCTGCGTTTTTCGATTTGATTACCATTCCAGTCTAAACCCATATTTTTACAGTTTCCGTTATGAAATCTAATGCATTTCAGAGTACTAATAGAGAATCTTCAGTCAAATACGTTTCACACATTTTCCGAAAACGACGAATTAATAATAATATCTCTCTCAATGTTCATTGGAAGAAACGTCTGTTAACAAAGCACCGGGTATTCCTGTTCTTCGGTGCCTACGAAAGCGACAAATGGAGATATTGAGACGAAGCTTGGTAGGTAGATTATTGTGGGAATCAGAAAACAGTTTAGAGAAAAAATCTTTAATTAAAAATATCGCCGTTATGTGAACAGGGGCTCTAAAAACGCAAGAAATCAGCACACACGTGTGTGAATGTACTGGTTGTTGACAGCCCAAACGTTTCTAGACAAAATCTGCTTAATATGCTGGTCATCACAAGAGAAAACTTGTGATGAACAGCAGAATCATCACAGCTGAAACCTAAGAAATTGCAGGTCGTGACAGAAAAGAGCAGCAATGACCCGGCTGCATGTATTCATCATGGCTCTTGCGAAAAACGATTACGCTCTGCTGATAAATTTTATTATTAAAATCAGAGTAATGTCAGTAGTGCACTCCGCCAGTGTCAACGAATCAGATGATTATGGAAAGGACCCCTTAATTCACAGCGTTCAGAAGGATAATACGGAAGTTCAAAGACACTCGATAATTGGGGATAGCGTTGGG
Source organism: Macrothele yani (assembly GCA_039090855.1). Taxonomy (NCBI): domain Eukaryota; kingdom Metazoa; phylum Arthropoda; class Arachnida; order Araneae; family Macrothelidae; genus Macrothele; species Macrothele yani. Next base: position 64,488,745 of record CM077008.1, on the reverse strand, counting down.
AACACACCAGTTTATAAAAATGTCGTAGATGACGTTGCAGTTGTTAGTGCCCACAAGGTAAGGCTCTGCACTTTCACATAGCAGTGCCAGAGCTGTAATCCGACATTTGTACCTTTTATGATCAAAAGTCTACAAAGTGCTGCAGTCTGCCGTGGGATGATATCCGTACAGGTTTCGTGTGATTAAAGAACTGCTACCGGACGACAAGGACTAATGCTTTGACTTTGCTCACCGAATCCTGACCTCTGTGGAGGTTAACAGCCTGCCTGGACCATGGGCAAAGAGCTAATGGCGCCAATATTTCGTTTATGCTGCTTTTCCGCTTAAGCACGCCACGTCATCTATTGGGCAGTGTCAACACATTCTCTAAGGATGTATCTTCCCTGCGCGGGAGTTGGAAATGCCTGGGGTATTCGTTTCATGAAATACTGCCAATTTGCTGCTACTTTTTGAACGACCTACGTATAAAATAAAGCAAGCTATGAAGCAAAAACAAAAAGTGGTTTGTGAACAAGAATAGATGGCTAATGGGTCTAAAATTTTTCACTGGATAAAACTAACTCAAACCAGTCGTGAGCAGCGAAAAATGTATAAACAGGAGCAAGATACATTGTGGAAAGAGATTGAATTGGTGCTATACGTAACACCTGAAATCTGTGAAATATAAATCCAAGAAATTGAAGTTTCATTTGTCAACACGGACAAAAGGTCAAACAGTAATAACGTATGCTCAAACTGAAGATAACAGCCGCTGTTTGAAAATGTAGCACGCTCTCGCTCACTCACTCTGAGTTTACGCTTGTGACGTACTACAGAGGTGAAACACGTGTTAAGACGGCAAATCTGCAGCGATATATTCGGTCGGTGTAGTTTAGTCGGTTAGAGTAACTCCCTCCGGAGCGAGGAGACGCAGGTTTGATCTCCGTCACCAACTGTTTTCAGATTGGCACCGGAACGCAAAAATGTATCTACTGGCCGTTGAATTCTTTGAAAAATGTGTGATATTCATTCCACACATCTTCTGGAATCAATGAAAGGTTCCTACTTCGCTTAAAAAAATTAGGAGGAAGATTATGGGACGTACTTCAGGGGTGAAGCACGTATCAAGACGTCAAATCTGCAGCGATACATTCCGTCGGTGTAACTTAGCCCGTTAGAGCAACTCCCTCCGGAGCGAGGAGATTCGATTTCCGTCAAATACCTGTTTTCACAAGCTTCCTTGTTTGAAGGTCAAACTTGTCTTCCGACGGTATGCTTTACGATTATGCTGGTCTGAACACGACATTAAAAAATATAACAAATTGATTCTTATAGCGTGCTCAGTGTAGTTTATTGCTGACATAGAGATGGTTGTGTTTTACGTGGATATATTCTGTGACTAAGCTATGTGATGGTGTAAAGTGTTTATCCAGTAAATTGCTGTTCACGAAAGAAAATAAAAGAAGTGGTCCTTGTAAGTGCGACTTTGTACTCAATCTGATTGTTATCCAGAAGTACATGTATTGTATGTTTCATTAATATATAATTACAGATACGTCTTATGACTAAAGCTATCCGTATTCAGCGAGTATTACACTGAAGTTTAAACCAACGAAAGCCTAACAGTTTAGAGTTGGTGTCTAACACAAAGTTACAGCAACTCTAAAGTTAGAGCAGCTCGTTATTTCGGATTTGTGTAATGTTAGTGCCTTACACAAAACACACATAATGTTATGGTTATAGTTGCTGCAAAGCATAAACATTATTCCTTAAAATAAATATCATTCCACAAGTTCGAGTTGGAAAACTACGGCGTCTGATAGGTAATTACACCGTGCGAAAGGTGAAAAGTAAAATCTACTTCATCATAAAACCAATTAAAATCTCAACTGAAGTCTACTTCATCTTGGGTTATTAAAACTTCTTTCGTTTTCTTAACACACTTTTTCGAATATAAAAACGATTACTTTCCGTTTACAAGATTTATCTTAGGTCGGAAATTCATTTTCAACAGTTAAATGAATGAAACGGTGATATCTCCATTTAAAATAACATTATGAACGAAATATTTTCCTACCGTACACCTAGCAAAAGTACAGCAAGGCTGACTATTGTTGCTTCTTTCCCAATGATGTGCAGATCGCAGTAGAAGAGTAAATAAAGCATTCACACCATCTCCTACATGATCATCGTTGAGGGACAAGCAATAATTATTAGATCTTTGATATATCTTTTGGCGCGAAGAACAAACGCATTGCACTTATAAAATCAAATAAGATCTCAGCTGAAGTCTTATTTCATCTACACATTTGGTGGGCATCCACCAGAAGAGTTGAATATACACTGAAGTCGAAAGTTCTTAGGGAACCCCAACACCAGTTAAACAGGTGCCATTCTCACTTACGAAGTCAAATATGACGTCCGGATGGCCTTATTAACAGCTAACTGCGAAGAACTGGGACCAGCCCAAAATATTGGTTGGTTGGTTTGTGTTTATGGGTGCAGAGCCTCAATGGGCTAAAGAGCTCCAAGTCCTCCAATTCATAATAGCAACAAAAACATGAATAAAGACATGAAAATTGCAGGGATGTTTAGAAGAAAATGAGTGATCATAGTTCAAGTCATCAGATTACAATACACGTACACAAAGTCAATGTCACAGTGAAAAGTCAACATCAAAGGTAGTTGAAACAGTCAACAGGATCATCAAGCAATCTGCACGAGGCTGTCTGAAATGCCACAAATAGGCGTTTGCTGTTTGCTGTCTACCTTCCTTGAAAAAGCCATCTGGTTGATGTGCGAAAGCTTGGAAACCTTTTTTTTATCTACGCCAATAAATTCGGATAATTAGCATAGTTGTACAATCTTATGTATAGTTGGTGTACATTTCCTTGCGTTATTATTTAAACTCAGAAAATTGCTGCCAAAAGAACCTACGATTATCAGGAGTATGAGGATAGACCTCAAGATAACTGGTATCAAACTGTGAAAGTCTATAGATAATCTTGAGCAAGTGATAAGAATCAATTTCCCCAAGAGCCAAGACTGTAGAAGGCAAAGTCTGGAAAGGTAGCTTTTCAAAATGTACAGGCGCGGACAGAGGTATACCAACCAACGATGCTAGGCTAGGAGCTGGTAGGAGCCGGGCTTTTTTTTTTTGATTGGAGGTTTAACGACCACCGTGAGCAACTCAATGGGCTATAAGCAGTCGCCCGTCCCTAATTTAGGGTCACTGGTTCCAGGGAAGGGAGAGAGCCAGTGCCGTAAGACAAACACAACATCCATGCCTGACCGGGATTCGAACCCGGACCCCTTACGGACGAATGATCAGAGGCCAGCGCCTTAGACCACTGCGCCACCGGGGCGGCTAAGAGCCGGGCTAAGTGACTGCAAAGTCACCTCACATTCAATCGAGGTTACTGAATAGGCATCAGACTTCAGAGGAATCATCAGCAACAGGAGAAACACCAGAAGAAACCGCAGTAGCAAACGCAACCGTAGCAAAGGATGAGAAAAGTTAAATTTAAGAAACTGAAGAACTGACTAAAGAAGAAGAGGTAACCACAGAGAATGATACAGTAAGATCAATGGCAGAAGTTGAACCAAAAAGAAAAGAGAAAAGGATAACAGAGAAGGAACAGGCGACGGAGTAGGAAGCAGAGATACAATAGGAGTACAAGACGCAACAGATTGAGAAAGAGAAGAAAGAACAACTGGAAAGGACCGGAATGAATAGGTTTAGAGGGACATCGAAAGCGTGCATCACCGTATTTCATGTATTGAAAACATGGCTGAGTGGAGAGACCAGTAGAATACATGCAAGCCAGAGAAAAGTAGGAAGGAGCGATTTGGAAGCAGACTCTGAAGAACAAATTAATTGGACATTTCTTCGAAAGCTGGAGATGTGTGAGCAAGCAGAGTTTATTGGAGTAGCAGGAATTCGTCGAATGTGTCCCTTAATGGTTCCATCAGGGCTCAAAATAGTTGAAACTAGGTCATCAAGGATCTCAGGCGAAACGGGAAATGAAAAAACAGAGACTGAGAATTCAGAGAGTGAAGAAGGGAAAATATGAACAGATGAAACCACGATATCTTTTTGTAGCAGGAGAGGAACATGTGAAAGCTGAGAATAATAGATTTGTAATCCTCGCCGAGTACGGGTGATGTCAGTGACTTCAAAAGTTGGAAGAAGAGCGGAGATGGTATCCATACACCGATCAGCCAAAACATTAAAACCACCCCTGCGTTATGCAAATAAGCGCGTGTGCAGCCAATTAGCGTCATATGCCAAGGTAGCGAATGATACATAAAATACCTGGGTCGGAGCTCTCTTAGTCAGTATTTCGTTTTGTCTCTACATGGGAAAAGCAAAGGTTTCATTTGATCTAGACAAAAGCCAAATCGTTGTGCACTTTAGTAAGAGCATATTCGAAACAGCGTCGCTGGTAGTCTGCTAACGCTATTCGGTAGTTAGTACCTATTAAAGATGGTCCGAAACAGGGTACACTTTGATGCGCCGACAAGGCGTGGCCAGGCCACACCTCACTGCTGCCAGAGGTAAGCTCAGGATATCTCGTCTTGTCCGCAGCAACAGGAGGACTAATGTGGCTGATATTACCCATAATTTCAGTTGTGGTGAAGGGCCCAATGTGTCCAAACACACAGTTCACCGTAAACTCTTGGATATGGATCTCCGCAGCCGCAGACCCATTCATCGTATGCCTATACTCATAGCCTTTAGCCGGCGTCAATGCTTGCAGTGGGAACTTTATTTTCAGCATTGGACCGTAGAGGACTGAAAGAGAGTATCACGGTTAGACGGATACTGTTTTCTGTTACACCATGTCAGCGGACGAGCTCGTATTCGACGTTTACCCAAGGAAGCCTTTTCACCTGGATGCACAGTGTGACGGGCTTAGGCGGCTGGACAGAGTGTGATGGTCTGTGCAACATTTTTCTAGGAACACTTCGACCTGTTATCCCTGTAGAGCGAACTCTGATAGCTCTCACGAACTTGAACATCATAGCTGACCAAGTACACTCCTTTATGGCAACGGTATTTTCTGGCGAAGATGGCGTCTGGCACATTTCAACAAGACAACGCTCCGTGCCACATTGCGAAGGAGGTTTAGGAATGGTTTCAAGAACATGAAGAAGAATTCCACTTATTGTAATGGCCTCCAAATTTGCCAGACATAAATTATCTCGGGCGTTCGTGGTTTGAGTTGGATTAACGGATACTAGAAGCATCATCTCAACCACGTAATTTACAGGAACTGCAGGTTTTTCTGTCGCAGCCATGGTACCAAATATCAAGAGACACCTACCAAAATCTCGTTGAACCTATGACTCATTTGGTTATAGTTCTTTTTGCGGCAAGAGGAGGACGTACGTCATATTAGGTACGTGGTTTCAATGTTTTGTATGATCGGTGTATAAATATTCGAGAATTCACGGAAAAGTAGACCCAGTTGCTCTCGATCTGTGATGCTAGTAAAGAAGGCAGACGTTACAGCAAAGGCACCGTTAAAATATCACATACATGACGTAGGTTGATCACACAAGATGTCGGAACAGCAGATTGAGACACCCTTGGTGCAGTTGAAAATGAGACAGGAGACTCAAGCACTGAAACAAAAGTAGAAGACGGAGGTCGGCTCAACACAGAAGAAATCACAGGAGTAGAAATCATGGGATCCACATGAAGTGATGATGTGACAACGGATGACGTCCCTAAGTTGCAAGAAGAAGAATGCTCAGCAGCAGTCGACGGAGAAAGCGCGGGAAAAGACTGGGTGACGCCAACTGAGATTTTTTTTTTGATTGGAGGTTTAACGACCACCGTGAGCAACTCAATGGGCTATAAGAAGTCGCCCGTCCCTAATTTAGGGTCACTGGTTCCAGGGAAGGGAGAGAGCCAGTGCCGTAAGACAAACACAACATCCATGCCTCACCGGGATTCAAACCCGGACCCCGTTCGGACGAATGATCAGAGGCCATCGCTTAGACCACTGCGCCACCGGGGCGGACAACTGAGATCACCGATGAGCTCTCACAAGATGTACTGGAGAGCACACAGGAGATAAGAACGGCTTAGCTAGTAGCTTACGGTTCGGAGATATCAACATCCATTAGTCAAACTTTCCGACGTCTACGGGAAACAGCCATCTTGGCGGAATACGGCGAAGCCAATGTAAACAAAAAAGTTAGGAGGACAAAAATTACACATACATAGACAGCTGCATTAGGCTCAGACGAATGACGCGACATTCATGCACGCTCGGTAACAAAAAGTAGCAAGGTAGGTCCAATATATTTCGCAAATCAGCACATAGAACATGGAGCTCAGTAACATTCGAAAGACAAACAGACAAGGACCTGGTAAATGTGCTTATTTTTTTATTGAAGGTTGAACGACTACCGTGAGCAATTCAATGGACTATAAGCAGTCGCTTGTCCCTAATTTAGGGTTACTTGTTCCAGGGAAGAGAGAGAACCAGTGCAGTAAGACGAACACAACATCCATGCTCACCGTGATTCGAACCCGAACGTTTCTCGGATGAATGGTCATAAGCCAGCGCTTAGACCACAGGTCTACACTAGCGGCGAAATCTGCGTGAATAGCGGAAAAGTGTAAAGAGAGGCAGTGTGGGAAAGTCTCGTGATTTAAGCACCTTTGAAAAAGACATGGAAGTGGGTGCTAGGCCAGCAGGTGCAAGCATCAAAGTCTGCTATGCAAGAACAAATGTATCGAGGGTGTAAAATGAGTGATGCAGAAACAATAAATTAAGCAGCCAACGGTCTTTTTATAGGCGGAAACGGTTGATCGATGTTTCCGGGAAACGGCGGATAGAGAGGATTGTTCGAGGTAACAGACGAGTTCCGTTGCGTAACAAACAGACAAGGAGCAGTATAACAGCGACAACATCAGTATAACAGCGATATCGAGAGCATATTTTTACCATACACAGTCCGCCACACATTGGAGTGAATGGGCTAGAACAACAAACGTCTCTTTCGTGTACCACATGCCTCTGCTAAATCCTGATAAATAAGTGTACAGCGGATGCGAAAGCGCCAGAACTGAATCCCTGACGACTAAAAAACAGAACCCCTGGTCCGATGAATTAGGTTTTCGGTTAATTCATACCCATGGACGGGCCAGGATATGGCGTCAGCAGCACAAATCGATGGATCCCAGCTACCTAATGTTAAATCTACAAGCTGTTGGAGAGAGTGTAATAGCATGGGGTTCTTTAACCCCTAACTGACACTGCGCAGACATACGGACCGCATCTATATACGAGTAATATAAATGTATATTTTATTCACATGTGTAATAACTTAATGAATTGCACCTTCTAGAACCTTCCAATTAAATAAGCAATCTGCATACGTTGCATATTAAAAAGCGCATTAAATAAGCTTTCTTAACGATATTGCATATTAAATAAGCAATCCGCATGCATGCTTTGTATGCATATAAACTGCATGCATACATGGGACGAAGTAAGTGTCTCTAACGGGACACGATAAGATGGCACCCCATTCACCAAATGTTTTCTTTTGCTAAACAGTGCAGGCTCATGACGTGTATGTGTCTGTTTGCCTGGAGTGTGTTTTATTGCATTTGTGTTAAGTAATTTTGCAATGATATTTATTATTAATTAAAAATATATTAGGTCTGTTATATATGGACTATTGCACCAGTGTGTATATATATATTATATATATATATATGGGATGTAAGGTCAGGCGATGCGTAACATCACAGCCTCTCCTTGACAAATGTCAACCCCGCCTTCTCGTGGTGCATCCTGTTCCCACTAAAGGGGCTCTGACGACCGCCAATAGCGGTATAACTATACCATCGGGATTAGAGGAAATTCTATCCCACACTCACCAACCCGCTTGGCCAGCGTGGTGAGTTATGGCCAAACCCCTCCAAAATGATTCCACAACTTAAATCTTGGACCTCAGTCTCCGGCAGCTGAAATATACCTGGCCAAGGCAGCGTTCTTTTAAATAATGCGTGGGGTTCTTTTAAATAATGCGTGGGTGAGGAGGTGAAAAAAGCAGTGTTGACTGCAAAAATGGAAATAGCAAAGAATATAAAAGCAATTTGTCTTAGTGTTCTTAGAGCAATAATTTTTTAAGGTCTTGTTCTCAGTTTGCAGAAATTCCTGCTAGAAATATTGTTAAAGAAGAAATGATCATTAAAATAGAAAGTGTTATTGAGTGGAGGTTATCTATTGTTCGCACCCTCTGCCTTCATGCCAGTGCGACATGAAGGCAGAGGGTGCTAAGAATCCCCGGAGGACCGGACTAGGCTGCCATCTGATGCTGACCTTGGCAACGTACAATGGACGCTCCCTATCTTCTGATTCAAGGCTTCTTGAATTGGAAGAGGAACTACAAAGGATCAAGTGGGACATCGTGGGGCTAAGTGAGGTAAGGAGAAAAGGAGAAGATCTGATCGAACTGAAAAGTGGACATCTCTTCTACTATCGTGGGACAGATACTGGCAGAACTAGTGGTGTTGGATTTATAATAAACAAGAAACTGAAGGATAAAGTTGTAGAAGTTGAAAGTTCCTCTGACAGAGCTGCACGGCTTGTTATCCAACTCTCGAGAAGATACCAGGCTCAGATTATTCAAACTTATGCACCCACCACAAGTCATCCTGAAGAAGAAATTAAAGAATTTTATGAGGAAATTCGTCATCTAAATAATAAAGGTAAGCAGCACTTGAAAATAATTATGGGAGATTTCAATGCAAAAATAGGGCAACGGCAACAGAATGAAACTTTAGTAGGTAAATTCGGTCACGGCAACAGAAACCAGCGTGGAAATACTCTCTTTGAGTTTGCAGAGGCAGAAGGGTTTTTCATCTTAAACTCCTTTTTCAAGAAAAAGCCACACAGGAAATGGACATGGAGACATCCAAATGGGACGACAAGTGAAATTGATTTTATTATGTGAAACAAAAAATTCGTCATAGAAGACTGCAGTGTGCTAAACAAGTTCAACACAGGCAGTGACCATAGATTGGTGAGATGTAAGATGCACCTCAACACTAAACTTGAACGTGGCAAGCTCATAAGACAAACAAAATCTATTGACATAACCAACCTTAAAAACACCATAATACCTTCAAGTTGGAACTGAAGAACAGGTTCTCTGCTTTAGAAGGCCTAACATCGGAAGAAGTGGACATCTCTGAAGTTAACAGAAAAGTAACCAAAGCTCTTATGGAAACAGCAAAAAAATTAGCTGGGTCTAAGAACAAGTTGCATGTAAACAAATTATCAGGAAAAAACGAAAATGTTGATGCAAAAAGAAGAGAGATGAGGAAAACTAAAGAAGATGTGACTTCCAAAGTGGAATATATAGAGCTATGCAAGATAGTAAGAAAAAGTATCACTGAAGACGTAAGAAAATTCAACTGTGAACTAGTGAGGAAAGCAATTGAAAACAACCAAAGCCTAAAGATAGCAAAGGGACATCTCAGTAAGGGAAGAAAACAGATTATGGCACTGAGAAAAGAAGATGGATCTGTAACAAGAAATAAAGGCGAAATTTTTACAAGAGTGAAAGATTTCTACTCCAAATTATATGAAAGGGATGATACATGCACTCCAGACATCATGAAAGATACCAGTACCAGAGTTCCTCCAGTCCTTCCAGCAGAAGTTGCACATGCAATCAAGAACATGAAGCGGGGAAAAGCTCCAGGAGAAGATGGAATTACTGTAGACATCATACAAGAAGCAAGTGGAGAAATCGAAACAGTACTCGCCCAAATTTTCACTCGATGCCTTAATGAAGGAAAGATTCCTGAGGATTGGAACACCGCTACAATGATCCTGCTACATAAGAAAGGTGACATTGAGGATCTCGGAAACTACAGACCTATCAGCCTCCTATCAGTAGTTTATAAAATCTTCACTAAAGTTCTTTCACACGGCTTGAAGGTAACACTGGACATGGCTCAACCGAGAGAACAAGCTGGATTCAGGAGTGGCTACAGCACAATAGATCATATCCACGTACTGAGAGAACTAATTGAAAGAGCGAGGGAATATGAACTTCCATTGTGCATGGCTTTTATCGATTATGAAAAAGCCTTTGATTCGGTGAAACCATCAGCAGTTACAATGGCTCTGAAATCCTGCGGTATTGAAGATGCATACATTAATATTATTAATAACATCTATGAAAATGCAAGTGCAAAGATTCGGATGTTTGAAAATACAACACACATAAAAATTGGAAAGGGAGTGAGACAAGGTGACACCATATCTCCGAAGCTCTTTAATGCCACATTGGAGGGTGTTTTTCAGTTGCTGAGCTGGGAAAACAAAGGGATAAAGATTAATGGAGATTATCTAACCCACCTTCGTTTTGCTGATGACGTAGTCAGTTTTGCAACTACCCCATCAGAGCTGCAGAGTATGATCCAGGAACTTGCTGACAAGAGTAAAGAAGTGGGATTAAAAATGAACTTTCAGAAGACAAAAGTGATGTTCAATGCTTTTACAAGAAATGAAGATTTATCGATTGATGGAGAAAAGCTGGAGATAACAGACATGCACGTTTATCTTGGACAGCAGATATCAAGTGAGGGCCACATTGATGAAGAAATTAATCGGCGTACAAAACTTGCCTGGAGAGCTTTTGGAAGAAACAGCATAATTTTCAAGAGCAATATGCCATTATGTCTTAAAAGAAAAGTGTTTGAACAATGCATCCTTCCAGTGCTTACGTATGGTGCAGAGACGTGGACCTTAACTAAAAGAGACATACAAAGGCTGCAGACAACTCAAAAAAGCATGGAGAGGTGCATGCTTGGTGTAACCAGGAGAGATAAGAAGAGGAACTCGTGGATCCGAAAAATGACAAGAGTGGAAGACATCATGATCAGAGTTAAATCCCTGAAATGGCAATGGGCTGGACATACTGCCAGAAGGACAGATCATCGATGGACAGCCAAAATTTTAGATTGGATTCCAAGGGACAGGAAAAGACCCAGAAGAAGACCACATGGGAGATGGGTGGATGAAATTCGAAAGTATGCAGGGGTGACATGGAGGAGACTGGCACAAGACAGACCGTTGTGGAGGAAACTTGGGGAGACCTTCGTCCTGCAGTGGATTGATAATGGTTGACAATGATGATGATGATGATGATGATATATATATACCCCTGTCAGAACTTACCTAATAACGGGCGGAGGTGCATCTTGCCTTGGTAACAGCATGAATCTGGTGTGGTAGAGACTCCACGAGGTTGTGGATGTATTGAACATCAATTTGCAGCCACTCGTGCGTCAATTGGTCCCGAAGTTCCGCCAGAGTACGTGGGTGTTTATTCCGGCGTTTCACCTTCTGTTCCAAATGATCCCACAGATTTTCAATAGGATTTAAATTTGGAGATTTGGTGGGCCAATCGAAGTGAGACAGTGTTGCTGAATGTTCGTCGTGCTACTCAGACAGAGTTTTAGCCCTGTGCACACGGCAATTGTCGTCTTAGAAGACAGGAGTGGCAATGTGATGCTGCTCCTGGAGATGTAGAGCAAAGGGCAGCATTTCGTCATTCAGAATGCGGAGGTACGCATGCTGGTTGAAATTCATCGTCACTGCAACGACAGGGTCCATTTCGTGGTACGAAAAACATCCCCAAAACATCACAGAACCGCCTCCAGCTTGAATAACAACTTCGACACAATCAGGATTAAAAGCTTCATTGGGCCTGCTACGCGCTCGTCCCCTCCCATCATTGGAGTACAAACAAAAACCAGACTGATCAGACCAAATTACTTGTTTCCAATCCTCCACAATAAAGTTTTGGTGTCTCTGAGCCCATTGATAACGTGCGCCTTTGTGACTTGCTACTAAAAGCGGCCTGGTCCGTGGTACTCTGCTCCAGGTGTCCATCAATGCAGTTCTCGTCGCAATGTCCTTTCGGAAATTTGTTGGAGTGGACTTTCATTGACTGGAGCAACTGTTGCCTGGTTTGGAACCGATTTGCAGTTACTAAGCGTGAAACATGGCGGCGGCCACTGTTGATGAGAATCGTTTTCCGGTCACGTTACGTCGCCGATGTTCAGTTGACTGCGAACTACACCACTGTTTGCCAACCCGATGGACAGTACGCTTCAATACAGCAACAAATTGGGTGACTTCATTCACTTTTCTTCCTTGGGCACGACCAAACACGATGACTCTTTTTTGCCACTCAGTGACGTTTGTTTTACGACCCATATTGCAGACCAAATGCAACACATACGGTGCTCTTCACCACTTCCCGAGACATAAATGATCCTGTAGACCACGTCAGTGCTGTTTATCTCCCAACAATGCTATCACGGCGCCATCCGTGCAACAGGTAACTTTCTACTGTCATTTCTGTTTGGGGTGACTAATGTTTTGTCCTAGGTCTTTATCATAAAACAATACAGTGCATTAGAAAAGATACAATAATGTGAAAAAAGAAGCAAATAATAAAACAATCTTAATGAACACTTACGATGCAAATGAAAATTTGATTAACACTTACGTAATTTTCCACTTTTCCACCCTATGTCTGATTGCACCATAATTATACCTTGTAGAGTGAATTCTGACAGCTCTCACGTACTTGAACATCAAGTACACCCCTCTATGGCAACTGTATTCCCTGGAGGAGATAGGGGATATAGTTGCCATGAAGGGTGACAAACGCCCGTCAAAAACCGAGTGAGATTCTCACTCGGTTTTTGACGGGCCTGTGCATAGGCAAAATACTGAAGGGTAGTCTATACCCAGAGTTATGTCCTTTTCTACACACATTATCACGAGTGAGTTAAACTTTTTTTCTCCCCATAACGTCCTTTTTTCAATTTGTATTCTTGAGATTGCTGAAAATGATCTTTCAGCAGAACAACTCGTGCCTGGTAAGGTTAAAACATTTTCAAAGTTGTTTCTAACTTTGGAAATGTATTCTGAAAATTGTTATCAATGATGGTACATATCCCGTGGTGTGTTCAAGTCTTCGGCATTCACATATGACTGGAAATGTAGAAAGCCGTTGCCGAGAAAGTTTCCTAGGTCTCCCTGGTACCCATGAACAAGCTTATTTGATCAAACTTCTACGTCACGAGCATTGGTCACTTTCAAATCCCTGAAAAGTGCAAACCTTTCCAGAACAACTTTGTATGATTTCCTCCTGTTTGCTAAATTACTGATTAAAGAATCCATAATCTTAAAAAACGTGTTTACTCTAGATTACTTAATGCTCTCCATTTGCGCATATGGAGTGACGACTAAAAATAATATAAGTTTTAAAGATTAATAACCTCAAATAAAGATCTTCGCTCTTTCCACGTTTATAAGTGAGTCACGGAAAAATTCTCATTGGCTGCCACCGGGAGTCGAACCCAGGGTCTTCCAGTTACGCGCCGGATATGCTTCCGCTACACCACAGCGGCCTCGATTTCCTCTAGACTCACACACGCTAACTGCCAAGCCAAGTTGGCAGGTTGCTTCTTAGAGCCCCGCACAATGCCGGGGATTCAACCAAAGAAAGAGCGAAGATCTTTATTTGATGTTCCTGGTGCACGTTAAATGTCTGTATTAATTATTCATTCGCCTTCTAATTATTTCTTCAGTTGCTGCTTACCATCTTTGGTGAATCCCCGGTATTGTGCGGGGCTCCAAGAAGCAACCTGCCAACTTGGCTTGGCAGTTAGCGTGTGTGAGTCTGGAGGAATTCGAGGCGGCTGTGGTGTGTCGGAAGCATATCCGGCGCGTAACTGGAAGATCCTGGATTCGACTCAAGGTGGCGGCCAATGAGAATTTTTCCGTGACTCACTTATAAACGTGGAAAGAGCGAAGATATTTATTTGATGTTCCTGGTGCACGTTAAATGTCTGTATTAAAGATTAATAAAGTTTGTAAAATTATTTAAGTAAAAGTTTTCTTGGGTGCTGGTGTTAATATATTCATAAAAAAACCTCTTCCAGATTGGTGCCCCTCTCAACCTGGCGCCTGGGCACGGATCCACTGGACCAGTTGCTTAAATCGGCCCGGCATGATTATTAGATTGCATATTGAATAAGCAATCTACATGCACGCTTTCTCTGAGTAATCATTGATAGTACATTTTTCACTAATGCTTCAGTCCCACGGACCACACGACGCTACTTACGTATGACAAAATGTTGCGATCGAAGTTTTTCTGTATGTAGCGTCGTGCAGTCCAATAAAGCGTATGACGTCACTGTTGCGTGTAAAGAACTTTGGCTTTCTTCCAATTTTTAGCGGTCCTGGTTTTGGAGAAATCATCTGACTATTCAGATCACTTGTTATACTGTATTACTCTGTGCACTTTAGATTGTTATTTGTTGTGGCATCATCTCTTTTATTTCTGAGGAACACAATAGGAAGAAAAAATGGATAAAATGTCAGCAACAGAAAATCATGCTTTCTACGTCCAACGGCAAGGAAGCGCAAAACTGCTTATTCGTGTTCTCCCTGCTCGAATCGTCACACACTTCAAAGTGATAAAATGACCCCAGTCCTCAGATCTTAACCCAACTGAACCCCTATGAGATAGTATTGTAGGACTTATACACAAAAGGGATCCTCCTCTAATAAACATTCGACAGTTGACGGACGCCATAACATCCTTTTGACTAAACATACGTGTGAAGCGATATCAGCACCTGTTTGAAATCATGGCACATCGAACTGAGGATGTTTCGAAGGCTAATAAAGGCATTAGTTACATGTTTCTAATAATTTCAGTCTATACTGCATTCGTAATTATCAAAAGTTTGCAGTAGGTTATCTTATAAACACACAAAGAGGAATGTCACGAACAGGCCAGCAGGCAGGTGGTGAACAGTTGTTGGACGGTTGTGTTTGTATTTAAGGATTTGATCTAAGATTACTGCAAGTAAATCAAAATAAATGATATCTTATTTGCATGATGATCCATGTCCTGCATATTATATTTTAGGCGAAACTTTCCATTTCTGATAAAAATGGGGAGAATTATGATCCAGGTAGAGAAAGCATAATTTCGTAAATGTTAAATTTAAATAAGTATTGCATATAAGGGAAATTATTTTTCAGCAGGGGATTGTGCAAGATATGTTCCATAACTGCAATGGATAATTTCTGAGGCAACTGATCAAACTAATGCGACATGAATGGTCACAATTTAATCTACCAACCATCTCGGATCGAGTCCTGGATGAATCGTGGATGCTGTTTCTGCCCTGGGCCTTCGTCCTCTCCTTTAGATAAGTAACAAGTGATTCCTAATATCTTCAGATGCTAAAGACGGCAGCTCAATCTGGAAACAAAACAGAAACAGAATAAACGCCACACTTGGTACATGCAAACTGAATTTTACTTATCTTACTGTGCGTAGTTCACGTACAGTTTTATTCAATTCAACATTCATTTCAGTGAATTATGTTTGAAATATGGCAATCCAATGCTCCATGTTTAAATGCAATTAATGTATTTTTTATAGCCTGAGAAAGTTGAACGATTACTTTTGGAAGATATCAGTCCCTACTTACAGAAAGAAGCCCTTGGCACCATTGCGTCCTACATAAAACTATTGGCTAACAGCATCTCTGAAATACCAGATGACGCCGATGCTGATGCAGCAAAAACTGCAGTAATGCAGCATATACTTGAGGTATGTATTAAAAAGAAATAAAAGTATTTACTTTCACAGTACTTCTTGATCTGCTAAAAACAAGTTACTGTAAACTGAAATGAAAAGATTCACACCTTTTCAGTTAGGTTCTTAGTCTTTGCTGCGAAGAAATGCATTCGGGAGTTGTTGAATTCTTTTGGTGCGATAATGCACTTGGTCTTTCCTGTGAAAAAATTCATTCGGGAAGTTCAATTTCTTTGTTGCGATGATACTCTTCATTGCATTCGTTCGTGACCTAAGTAGTATAAAATTACATATTTTCGGAGAAATGAGTTAATTTTGCTGACGAGTGTAGTATAATTTTCGCATACATATAGTTTCTAACGAGTGTAGTATAATTTTCGCATACATATAATTTTCACATTTTCACTGTGTTAAATAAAATTTAAAGAGAAATTTATTATAACAGTTACACAAGAGAAAAAATTCACAAAGCAAGAATAACCGAGGTGGTTTGTACACCATATTGCAACAGGCGTTATAATTCCAATCACAGGTCTGTAGGATCCAAAGAAATGTGTAAAAGGTGGCTTTGCAAATGAGTTGGTATAGTTATAGGCAGCTACCAACGAAACAAGAGGGTTACTAAGGAGCCCATTCTGTTTGAACTGAAATGGCTCAAAATGGAGAAAAAAATGTGGCTTGGTGGTCAGGTGGTCGGACTTCAAATCGATGTGCTCTGTATAGTATGAATTTCTGAGATAAATTCCCCTGCACACCCTCTAAAAGAGAACACTGTGTAAATATAAGGAAGGAAAAGAGCCAGTGCCGTAATACAACACAACATCCATGCTTAACCGAAATTCGAGCCAGGTCCCATGTCGGATAAATGGTCAGAAGACAGCGCTTAGACCACTGCGCCAATAAAATAATATTTGATATATATATATGCATTTAAGTACATAAAAATAATTTTATTTCGCATTTTTGCTTTTAATCGGCTGAAAAATTTCCTTTTCTTCTCAGATACTTTGTGAACTCCCAAATTTTTGGGTAGCGGCTTTCGAAACTAACACCTTCTAGTCCAGAGCCGAATTCTTTTCCAATTAAGCTATAGTGGCCCTCGCCACTGTAGTTTAATTGTTGTTACTTGCCGTCTTCACATGTAAGTCACTCGTATCCTCCACTTGAAAGGCGGGGCCACAAAATCGCAGGTTTCGGGACCGTCGTAAAGCAGGCTTGAAGTAACTCTGTAGGAGAAGGATTCTCACTAATTCCAGACGATGTGTAGAAGAAACATTACACAGGTTTCGAAGCGTTGAAGAAATTCTCATTAATTCCAGGTGACGTTTGGAACGAACATCACACATTTTTCGAAGAACCTAACGGCCAGTAGATCCATATTTACGTTTGGGCGCCAATGTGAAAACCTAAATTTGGCAGTGGCAGAGTTCGAACGCGCATCTTTCTGCTCCGGATCCGAGTGCTTTCCCAATTCAGCTACACCAACCAGGACTTATCACTGCTACTTGCCGTCTGTAGTTCTTCACAAATTTTTAACATCATGATTTTACGCTCACTTCCTACTTTAAACCCGGTACAGCTTTCCTGCTTGGGGATGTAAAATGTTTATTTTTCCGTTATCAGGGCTTCTCAAAGTCTGATTTGAAAAATCCGTTTTTGTGTTTCATGGTTTCCACTGCATACATTCTGCTTGTACTTTCAAATTTTTCATAATGAACACTCTAGGTTACGAGTGTGAGCATTTCCTACTGCGCCTATATCCATGTTTAAAAATCCGACTTCAAAAGTTCATTCTGTATCAGATGCCATGATCATTGTACACGAGCACTGTTTGTTTTAGATAATCCAAAAGTTTTCTTCTTGGAGACAGAATCATGTGTTCAACTTTCAGAGCTGTTGCTGGTTCTAGTCTTTTTTGAAAAATTCCTTTTCCTCTGCGTATACTATACCCAGAGAAGTATTTTAATATATTTTCTGCTCTTTCATAACACACAGTTCTTCCTCTACGGGAACAAACTGTTAAAGTAAAGTAAGTATTTCTGTTTCCAATGGTAGCTTTGAAAAACCTTTCATTAGGATGAACCTCTTAAGCTATAATTCCAATGAAGCACAGTTCTTCCACCCGGGAGTTAATGAAAAGTTAACCTGCTAGGGTTTTTTTCTCGATATCGATGTCCCTACGTTTGAAAGGACGATTGGAAAAAAATATTTTCTGAATCGCATATTTTCCACTACGAAGAGCACTTCGCGAACATTTTCCAATTTTTCGTAATGAACAGTTCTGCTGGTAATGGTCCATTTGCGCCGGTGGCGGCGAGAAAACATTTCTCACCGCCACATGCCAAGTTTAATCACCCTTGGCAACAAAAACTCAGTGCCTTTACTGTTGCGTATATCGTGCGATACGTATATGTTCAGATAAAGACAGTTTGAAAAAAAGAACTTTATTTCCTTAAACATGTTGCAATACAGCGAGGATACAACCCTTGCATTATAGACAAAGCTCTAACGAAATTCCGGAAACCGAAGCCTATCTCCACGTTGACTCCTGTGATGCGCCCATTGCGAGAGAATTTTGCCATTATTCCCTTTTCCAGTGACATTGCCTTCAAAATTTCAAAAATTCTCAAAACCTTTAATTTTAAAGTGATTTTTAAACCCATAAGCAAAATGAACTTTTTAGGATCAAAGAATTATGTTGAAGACAAAAAATCTTGTGGAATTAATCACATTTCATGTGAATGTGGCGCTTCGTATATAGAACAGACCCGTAGAGTCTTGCGTTTTGGATTGAAGGAGCACAGGACCTACATTCGGAACTGTGTCCTAAAGAAGTCATCGATGGCTAAACACTGTTACGAAAAGGAACATAAATTTTCTTTAAAGAAGCAAAACTAATTGACAACCCAGATTCAACCACCAAACTTGATATTTTGGAAGCTTTCTATATATATCAGAAGTCTTCGCAACTTGTTAATGACATGGCATCCACCCCATTTCTATCAAGCGCGTGAAGCAGTCGTCGTTCACCAAAAACCCATGAGTGTAAACACCATTTATGATATCATATACAGTTTCAATATTTACGTGCCACTCGTCCTGATGAATTTAGTCAATACCCAGCGAATCCGTGGTCGACTTGCAAAAAATAAATATTTGTGAGAAACCACGTTGTACTCTCTTAATATATATAACCGTCACAAGACTTTGAAGTTAACGCACATTACTTTGGTTCAAAAGAAGGGCTCATTATACCCGAAAATCAAGTGACGGCTCTCTTGGGTGCATTTCTTTCAGTACCTCACAATGTGAACAGTCGTCGTTCAGCGTGATAAGATTAGAATAAATATCGATATACCAAGAAAAGGTTTTAAAAGAATCGAATTTTGGGATGTTTAAATGTAGAAATGCAATTTTATAAAAGCCCATAGCCGAAAAGTATTGAAACGCTATGAAGCAAAATTTCATAAAAAGTAGGTTCATTGTACTTAAAACCTTTTTTTTTTAGAAATTACGGCCAAGAAAAATATATTTTAGGAATTACATATATTGTATAATCCCTATGTTTCACTTTGCTGCAGGTATGAACTTAATACAGTCAAACCCTTATTCAACGGACTGCGATTTAAGGAATTCCGCGATTTTACGTACACTTTTTGTGGTCCGGACGGAAGCACATTGAAATTAATGCTTTGCGTTTCCCGATTTAACGAACACATTTTCTCAATTTAGCGAACATTTTTATTTAAACCACCAAACTATGTTAACCAGCATTTTCACGTTAAAAGTCAGCTAGAAAGAGAACTTTGCGTAACAGGAAAATTTCATGCATGCAGTTAACCAGCGTTTCAAAGAACACCATGTGCAACACAGCTTGACGGAATTCCTCCGACTATCAAGCGTAAGCTCCTTACAGGAGAAATCAAATGACCAACAAGTTCCAAAAGAGCGCAACGTTTTCTTGCTTGGGGAGTGAAGCTGGAAAATGAAAAGCGGTATGGGGGAGGAAATCTGGAGTACCCTGGGGATTCTTGTTTTCAGCTGCAGACAGAACAAGAGTACTCTGTGAAGTCAGGGACACACATGGTACGTACCCGTTCCTGAACCTCTGGAATT
This sequence comes from Macrothele yani, assembly GCA_039090855.1. Lineage (NCBI taxonomy): Eukaryota > Metazoa > Arthropoda > Arachnida > Araneae > Macrothelidae > Macrothele > Macrothele yani. Next base: position 64,468,972 of record CM077008.1, on the reverse strand, counting down.
CTTCGCCAAATCGCGTTTTTTTTTCTTTCCTTCTCAGTGTTAAATCTCCAGCTCAAATTAAAAAACACACCTCGTTTACAGACAAAGTTTTGATGAACACAGGTAGCACTAGAAAAGTTAGTCACTAAAAGAAAGAGTACATAACTGCTTACCAATTCTATTATGAACACTAGCTTAATTTGAATGTTTCATTCGAAAGGTTTCCTCGATTTAGTGAATTCCGCGATTTTACGTACAAGATTGTTGGTCCCTTGAAGTTCGTTATATCGAGGTTTGATTGTATCTCGAAATTAGAGAGTTATGTGCTTATTAAAACTGACCGATGTGGTAGGGAAAAAAATAATGACGGACGAGAAGCGCTAAAGAAATCGTGCCGTACAAACACCCTAGTACGTCATATTTTTAGCAACATTTTAAATCAGATTTGTTTGTACAGGTCTGTAATTATCATAAATTATTTAGTCATTGTAAATTTCCCTATTTCTGTTAAGATGGGCCATGAGTAACCAGAATAAATTCTGATTTTGGATGCAGTATCGATATTAAATCTTATTCCTTTTACGATAATAATGCATTGAAATCAGTGGGGAAATTACTTTTCAATCAGACGCCACAATTTCGTAAAGCATAATAATCTATTTTTATTGTCCACTAACAAGAAGTTTCAGAATTGATCCGTAATCACTGTGCGGAATTAGAACAAGTTAGTAAAATCATGCAATGCATTGATTATGATACGCTTTCCAACATACCAGAAATTATTACTCAAGTTATGAGGATAATGGCTGTGGAATAAATCTCGCTCCTGTGTCCTGACCTTTGATCCCATTTCAATGATATTCCACAAAACCGGCTCAGTGCCCCTCAAGAAGAACATACTAAAGTTTTGTCTCAATAGAAGTAGTTTTACGCAAGTTATGAGAGTAATGGCTGTGGAATAAATCTTGCATACCTCCGGAACAACATGATAACGTTTTGTCGCAATCGAAAATTTTTTTGTTAAGTTATGATGCACAAGGGCAATGGAATGGATTTCACTCCAGTGTCCTGACCTTTGACCCCATTTCGCCCATTTTCAATAGGGTTCGTCTCCAATGGCTCCCTACCACATACTAAAATTACATCGAAATCGAACCATTTTTACGCAAGTTATGACGCATAAGGGCAATGGAACAAATCCCGCTCTTATGTCCTGCCTGACCTTTGACCCTATTTCGCCCATTTTCAATAGGGTTCGTGTCCAGGTGGTTCCCTACCACATACTAAAATTTCATCGAAATCGAACCATTTTTACGTGAGTTATCATGCCGACAGACAGACGGACGGAAAAAGCTGGAGCATATACGCTTCTTCAACCTACGGTTGGAAAGCGTAAAAAAGTAGATTAAATTGAGTTTTTTAATGACCCAAACAACATCTCGTATCGAAAAGTCGTGCAACAGACGATTATGAGAGAAACGAAAGTTATGTAGAATAAAAACAATGATTGATCCTTTCTCTTCAGAAAGTTTCTCGAATAAAGACATGGAAATAAATAAAAACTAAACAGAGGAACGACAACTAAGTAGTTAAAAAAGAAATACATTTACCATCAGTTTTAGTAGAAGTGGGTTCAGTGGAATTCAGTTATCACAGAGTAACCGTTAACGATTTGTATTTTCATTTTCTATTATACCACTTTTAAACATTTTAACTATCTAGAAAAACTCCAACCAAGGGCACATCAAGGAATTCTTCAAATTTGTAGTTTTTATTTTCTTTTGTTTTTGCGAAAAGGCCTTTCCTTATCTAGAACAGACATTCAGAGCGTAAGTTTCCTGCATGGCATGATTGATAGGCCAACATACTATTTGGAATAGAGAAAGTGATTGGTATAACTGTGTGTAAAGACTTGGTAATATTGCATATTCTTTAGGACAAAAGGAAACACTGCATATTCTTTAGGCCAAACAGAGACAAGACTTTGATTTCAGCTAAGCTGAAAATACCCAGCACAGTTTTCAGGTCACATTCGGAAGTACTGCACATGCTCACCTCAGATGGACACTATAGTAATGCATGTAGCTGTGATTTTTCCAATTTTAATTGTTTATTGTAGCTTTTGTACTATACAAAAAATAACACATTATTTCAATTTTAAAGATATCACTGTTGGTGATGAACTGATTTTTTTCACACATAGGTAACTAAAGCGCCACCTCCGCCTCACATATTCAGGAAGTTTCCTTTATGTCGTCGTGATGGCAAATGGCAATGGAAATCCAACTATGAAGTCTTTCTAAAAGCTTTCGAAAACCCAGAATCGTTCTTCGGCAAATACGAAGGGCAGTATAATGGGAAGACGTTATTTATTTATGGCACAGAATCTATATTTAAAGTGTAAGTATAATCGTGGTTTATTTATTTTCAGTTATTTAATCCTGTTCTGCATTAACTGCCACAATGTACAAATCAGCACAAAAAAGCATGCCAGCAAATGCCTTTAGTGTGATATTCTAGGAATCCTGCAAACGATTTCTCTAGTTGTTAGTGATGCGCAATTTGTTTTATTGAAATGCATACTAAGTGTTATTTAAAACATTATAACCTGTGTATATGATTTATGATGAGGAGAAGTCGTATACAGAGGACACACGACGATACATTCACTCGATGTGATGTTATGGGACCCCCGAAATCACACACTGTACTGCACGATTTCAGCGATTCTTCTGATTCTGTCTCAACAGGAGAGACACTACCTCTTTAGATTTTTAAAAACATACATGCCCAAAAATTATATGGATTCTCATAATGCAATTCAATGAAACAGAGATAAATTAAAACATCAGTGGCAGAACATATAGGTGAAGATCACTTACAGTACAAATTCTTCCGCTAATATTATAAACAGGAGAGGATTAGGATCTAATATTGCTCCTGTATATTTTTTGGTTCATATAAAGACTAATGTTTTGCTCTTCTTTTGTACGCGTATTATATAAGACTTACATGTATAATTTCCATGGAAAAAGACTTATAGATAATGTCCAGGGAATTTATTCTGTTAAGAAGATTTGCAGTTGTTGATTTTATGTAATGATTCAAAAGATTTAATGATATTTTTTAATATGATGAACAATTGTGATTCAGTTGTATAGAGGGTGAGTCGAAAGTTTTGCAATATTTGCATAAACGCATGTGCTGCGGTGGGAAATGTCACGTGTTTAAACTAGTTCAAGTCGCGCACTACAATCAGTCGAAAGGGATATAAAGTTGTAGTCGTTGCTGTGAACAGCATTGCATGTCGTCTTTCTGTCTGTGGTTGGGACGCCTAAAAGGTGAACAGCCACAACCAGCTAATTAAGGAACTTCTACTTTACGAGTTCGAACTCGGCATTAACGCTGCTCAAGCGACACGAAACATTTGTCATGAGAAAGGGGAAGGTTCCGTGGACCACAGAACCGCAACCAGATGGTTCAAGAAATTTCGCTCATGTGACAGAAACCTCGACGATCAGCCAAAGTCAGGTAGGACGCGAACCGTGGATTAGAAAGCCGTGCGCCAGGCCGCAGATATAAATCCGGCAATCAGCACTCGGAGATTATCAGCCGAGCTGGGCATATCATAGACCACCGTGTTTTGTCACCTTCAGGAACTCGGCAAGGTCTATAGGAGCTGTCGCACTGTCCCTCACGAACTGACGCCAACTGAAGCAAACCACGTAGTGGAAGTGTGCACGAAACTCATAGAAAAACCGCCCGGTGTACGTTTCATCAGAAGAATTATTACGTACGCCGAAAGGTGGGTCTATTTCCGTAATCCTAACACACCACGGCAGTGGTTGAGCCCGGGCCATCTTCCTGAACCTATTACCAAACGTGGGCGCTTCGAGCACGAGGTTTTCAAAATGCTCTGCGTCTGGTGGAATTTCGAGGGAACAATCCGTCATGAATTTATTTCAGACGGTCGGACCATCAACGCTAACATCTACTCTGAACAGCTGGAGAGGATGTATGCCGTTTTGGAGGAGAAGTACCCGGTACTGGTGAACAGAAAGCGCGCTCTCTTATAGCAGGACAACGCTCGGCCTCATACCGCGCGAACGATCCGAGTAAAACTCCAGGAACTTGAAGGCATCAAACTGATGCCACACCCAGCGTAAAGAACGAACTTTGCCCAGTCGCATTGTTACCTGTTCCGGTCCATGGCCCACTTCCTTCGCTAGCGGCACTTCAACAACCAGGAGGAGGTGGCAGCTGGGGTAAAGAAGTTCTTCGCCTCGAAGGACAACAACTGGTACCGCCGCGGAATCGAAGAATTTGCAGACACATGGCTAAAGACGACCCAACACGATGGCCCATATTTTGAATGATAGACAGCTTTCGTAGTAAAGGTACGTAAGAAGACATAAAGTGAACCAAATATTGCAAAACTTTCGACTCACACTCTGTACAATGGACAAAATGGAATTTGGTTTCCATGCCCGTGCCAGCTTTAAGTAGCTCGGATAGCCCTGTGGTCTTGGCTCTAGCTTCTGACCATTTGACGGAAAAGGGTCCTGGTTTGATTGCCGGGTGAGACATGGGTAGTGTGCTTGTCCGTGCCAGCTGACTCCCTCTCCTCCTTAGACCAGTGGCCATAGAGTTTCTTACGATGGTCACCAAACCCGAAAGAAAGAAAGTAACAACTTTAAAATCATAACCGCTTATTCGTCCAGTATATCACTTTGCATTCTTAGCTGATAGGTATCGCACAACAATCCCAGTTACAACTACATTATGAATGAATAATACGTTTGTGACCACCTCACAAATAAATCTATAGACTCTCAGAATTCAGTTGTAAGACTGAACTCTCTGTCATTTCATTTTTTGTTTTAATTCAGTATATTATTGATGTATCGCATGTCGAATCAGAGTCCTGATAGTTATTGGCATAACTCTAAATAAATATACATATGTATATAACATCATCATCATCATTGTCAACCATTATCAATCCACTGCTGGACGAAGGTCTCCCCAAGTTTCCTCTACAACGGTCTGTCTTTTGCCAGTCTCCTCCATGTCACTTCTGCATACTTTCGAATTTCATTAACCCATCTCCCATGTGGTCTTCTTCTGGGTCTTTTCCTGTCTCTTGGAATCCAATCTAAAATTTCGGCTGTCCATCGATGATCTGTCCTTCTGGCAGTATGTCCAGCCCATTGCCATTTCAGGGATTTAACTCTGATCATGATGTCTTCCACTCTCGTCATTTTTCGGATCAACGAGTTCCTCTTCTTATCTCTCCTGGTTACACCAAGCATGCACCTCTCCATGCTGCTTTGAGTTGTCTGCAGCCTTTGTATGTCTCTTTTAGTTAAGGTCCACGTCTCTGCATCATACGTAAGCACTGGAAGGATGATCAAACACTTTTCTTTTAAGACATAATGGCATATTGCTCTTGAAAATTACGATGTTTCTTCCAAAAGCTCTCCAGGCAAGTTTTGTACGCCGATTAATTTCATCATCAATGTGACCCTCACTTGATATCTGCTGTCCAAGATAAACGTACGTGCCTGTTATCTCCAGCTTTTCTCCATCAATCGATAAATCTTCATTACTTATAAAAGCATTGAACATCACTTTTGTCTTCTAAAAGTTCATTTTTAATCCCACTTCTTTACTCTTGTCAGCAAGTTCCTGGATCATACTCTGCAGCTCTAATGCGGTAGTTGCAAAAATGACTACGTCATCAGCAAAACGAAGGTGGGTTAGATAATCTCCATTAATCTTTATCCCCTTGTTTTCCCAGCTCAACGACTGAAAGGCACCCTCCAATGTGGCATTAAGGAACTTTGGAGATATGGTGTCACCTTGCCTCACTCCCTTTCCAATTTTTATGTGTGTTGTATTTTCAAACAGCCGAATATTTGCACTTGCATTTTCATAGATGTTATTAATAATATTAATGTATGCATCTTCAATGTCGCAGGATTTCAGAGCCACTCTAACTGCTGAAGGTTTCACCGAATCAAAGGTTCTTTCATAATCGATAAAAGACACGCACAATGGAAGTTCATATTCCCTGACTCTTTCAGTTAGTTCTCTCAGTACGTGGATATGATCTATTGTGCTGTAGCCACTCCTGAATCCAGCTTGTTTTCTCGGTTGAGCCATGTCCAGCGTTACCTTCAAGCGGTGTGAAAGAACTTTAGTGAAGATTTTATAAACCACTGATAGGAGGCTGATAGGTCTGTAGTTCCCGAGATCCTCAATGTCACCTTTTTTATGTAGCAGGATCATTGCAGCGCTGTTCCAATCCTCAGGAATCTTCCCCTCATTAAGGCATCGAGTGAAAATTTGGGCGAGTACTGTTTCGATTTCTCCACTTGCTCCTTGTATGATGTCTACAGTAATTCCATCTTCTCCTGGAGCTTTCCCCCGCTTCATGTTCTTGATTGCATGTGCAACGTCTGCTGGGAGGACTGGAAGAACTCTGGTACTGGTACCTTTCATGATGTCTGGAGTACATGTATCATCCCTTTCATATAATTGCCATAATCTGTTTTCTTCCCTTACTGAGATGTCCCTTTGCTATCTTTAGGCTTTGGTTGTTTTCAATTGCTTTCCTCACTAGTTCACAGTTGAATTTCCTTACGTCTTCAGTGATACTTTTTCGTACTGTCTTGCATAGCTCTATATATTCCACTTTGGAAGTCGCATCTTCTTTAGTTGTCCTCATCTCTCTTCTTTTTTGCATCAACATTTTGGTTTTTCCTGTAAGTCATAAAATCTCTCTACGTACGATTAAAAATTATCCCTACTGATACTATAGACTAGTTTAAAAAACTTTATTCACAATTAAAAGCAAGTTAAAAGCGAGATCTTTCGGGATCCCTAGATCCCATCTTCAGGCTTAAGGCCATAAAGAACAACAAGTGGTCCACTTATATACGATCAGGTTTGACCCATGATGCAACGCAGTAGGCGTTGACATCGGTCAACATAGCAAATCAAAAACAATCAAAAGTTCGAAGATATGAAAGGTTATACAATGTGTCCGTAGTGCTGCCGGGCATATCGATGGGGATTAGTTTTTTCCATATGTGAGGAATGAATGACGGAAGTTCTGAGTTATAGCATAAAGGCCCATATGAATAGATATATAGGCTCTCGGAGAGGAAAACATTTCCCCTTGTTACTTTAGAGTTCGAAACCACGGCGTTCTTCCAGTCAGGTATTTTTTCCCTCTTGGGCCACAGTTTCAGTTAGTGCTGTGTTGGTGGAGCCTGACCTGAAGTAATATTGGTGTTCCGATAATCGTACTTTTAAGGTCCTGAGTGTCGAACCTATATAATATTTCACATCCTCTGGATTATTAGGGTTGACTAAAGGTATGCGGTATACAGCGGGTCTAGATAGATCGGGAATCACGTCACGATCAGTTCTGATAATAGAAAAGATGTTACGAGGTGAGACTCCAAAACCAAGTCCATATTTCTTGCATGTTTTTCTAAGGATTGTCACAAGTGGTTGAGAAAACTCAGTCTTGCCTATATACCGTAAAGTTGTTTTAGGAGTAGTTAGGGTAGTGGATCGAGTTCGTTGAACTATATTCATGAAGCGTCCGAAGTACGAATCCGGGTATCCAAAGGATCGGGCCATAGTTCGAATGTACTTAAGTTCATTGTCCAGGGCCCCGGGTGACGACGAATGAGAATAAGCTCGTTTAATATGGAAGTAGAAGGAGGTAGATTTATGACAAATTGGGTTAAAGGACGAAAACGGAATCATACAGGGCACAGCTGTTGGTTTACGATACACAGAAAAAGTGATAAAATTGGCATTTAAGTCTCGACTAAAATTGGCTTTTAAGTCTCGTATGTCTAAAAAGGGGAGCTTGCCCTCAGTTTCCAGTTCTAAAGTAAACTTAATCGTGGGGAACTGTGAGGAGAAGCATTCGGTAAATTTCTCTAGTTGAGACATTGAATGTGGCCAAAAGACTAACATGTCGTCTACATACCTGATCAATAAAATAGGTTGAGCAGGAAAAATTAACATAACAAATTCCTCAAGAGACAGGAGGAAAATTTCCGCCAAAACCGGGGAAAGGGGGAGCCCATAGGTGCACCCTCCTTTTGAAGATAAATTTCGTCACCAAATTCGAAATAAGATCTCTTGGCTACCAACTGGAGGGCAGATTTAATGGCTTCAATCTCGTGGGGGATATAGTTAAGTTGGCCTGTAATTTGGTGGTAAGGATTTTTTTTTTATTGGAGGTTTAACGACCACCGTGAGCAACTCAATGGGCTATAAGCAGTCGCCCGTCCCTAATTTAGGGTCACTGGTTCCAGGGAAGGGAGAGAGCCAGTGCCTTAAGCCAAACACAACATCCATGCCTCACCGGGATTCGAACCCGGACCCCTTTCGGACGAATGATCAGAGACCATCGCTTAGACCACTGCGCCACCGGGGCGGCGTGGTAATGATGGAATGAACAATATCAAGGGGTACACTCGGGAACTTGGGGACCACGTCTAATGAAGCCATGATGTAGTTCGTTCCCGTAGTGTTAACCGCAGTTATACGTGAAATGGTTTGGGTAGAGCTTTTAATAGAACTACCAAAGCCATTTCACGTATAACTGCGGTTAACACTACGGGAACGAACTTCATCATGGCTTCATTAGACGTGGTCTCTCTGTTCCCGAGTGTTCCCCTTGATATTGTTCATTCCATCATTACCACCAACTTACAGGCCAACTTAACTATATCCCCCCACGAGATTGAAGCCATTAAATCTGCCCTCCAGTTGGTAGCCAAGAGATCTTATTTCGAATTTGGTGACGAAATTTATCTTCAAAAGCAGGGTGCACCTATGGGCTCCCCCTTTCCCCGGTTTTGGCGGAAATTTTCCTCCAGTCTCTTGAGGAATTAGTTATGTCAATTTTTCCTGCTCAGCCTATTTTATTGATCAGGTATGTAGACGACATGTTAGTCTTTTGGCCACATTCAATGTCTCTACTAGAGGAATTTACCGAATGCTTCTCCTCACAGTTCCCCACGATTAAGTTTACTTTGGAACTGGAAACTGAGGGCAAGCTCCCCTTTTTAGACATACTACTCACTCGAGACTTAAATACCAATTTTATCAGTTTTTCTGTGTATCGTAAACCAACAGCTGTGCCCTGTATGATTCCGTTTTCGTCCTTTAACCCAATTTGTCATAAATCTACCTCCTTCTACTTCCATATTAAACGAGCTTATTCTCATTCGTCGTCACCCGGGGCCCTGGATAATGAACTTAAGTACATTCGGACTATGGCCCGATCCTTTGGGTACCCGGATTCGTACTTCGGACGCTTCATGAATATAGTTCAACGAACTTGATCCACTACCCTAACTACTCCTAAAACAACTTTACGGTATATAGGCAAGACTGAGTTTTCTCAACCACTTGTGACAATTCTTAGAAAAACATGCAAGAAATATGGACTTGGTTTCGGAGTCTCACCTCGTAACATCTTTTCTATTATCAGAACTGATCGTGACGTGATTCCCGATCTATCTAGACCCGCTGTATACCGCATACCTTTAGTCAACCCTAATAATCCAGAGGATGTGAAATATTATATAGGTTCGACCCTCAGGACCGTAAAAGTACGATTATCGGAACACCAACATTACTTGAGGTCAGGCTCCACCAACACAGCACTAACTGAAACTGTGGACCAAGAGGGAAAAATACCTGACTGGAAGAACGCCGTGGTTTCGAACTCTAAAGTAACAAGGGGAAATGTTTTCCTCTCCGAGAGCCTATATATCCATTCATATGGGCCTTTATGCTATAACTCAGAACTTCCGTCATTCATTCCTCACATATGGAAAACACTAATCCCCATCGATATGCCCGGCACCACTACGGACAATTTTGTATAACCTTTCGTATCTTCGAACTTTTGATTGTTTTTAATTTGCTATGTCGACGATGTCAACGCCCACTGCGTTGCATCATGGGTCAAACCTGATCGTATATAAGTGGACCACTTGTTGTTCTTTATGGCCTTAAGCCTGAAGATGGGATATGGGGATCCCGAAAGATCTCGCTTTTAACTTGCTTTTACTTGTGAATAAAGTTTTATAAACTAGTCTATAGTATCAGTAGGGATAATTTTTTAATCGTACGTAGACAGCTTTTACGACTTACATGTTCCTTTCGTGCGAAACACAGTTTTTACCGTTGGTTTTTTCCTGATAATTTGTTCACATTCAACTTGTTCTTAGACATAGCTAATTTTGTTGCTGTTTCTATAAGAGCTTTGATTACTTTTCTATTAACTTCAGAAATATCCACTTCTTATAATTTTAGGCCTTCTAAAGCAGAGAATCTGTTCTTCAGTTCCAACTTGAAGGTATTATGGTGTTTTTAAGGTTGGTTATGTCAATACATTTTGTTTGTCTTATGAGCTTGCCACGTTCAAGTTTAGTGTTGAGGTGCATCTTACATCTCACCAATCTATGGTCACTGCCTGTGTTGAACTTGTTTAGCACACTGCAGTCTTCTATGACGAATTTTTTGTTTCACATAATAAAATCAATTTCACTTGTCGTCCCATTTGGATGTCTCCATGCCCATTTCCTGTGTGGCTTTTTCTTGAAAAAGGAGTTTAAGATGAAAAACCCTTCTGCCTCTGCAAACTCAAAGAGAATATTTCCATGCTGGTTTCTGTTGCCGTGACCGAATTTACCTACTGAGGTTTCATTCTGTTGCCGTTGCCCTATTTTTGCATTGAAATCTCCCATAATTATCTTCAAGTGCTGCTTACCTGTATAATTTAGATGACGAATTTCCTCATAAAATTCTTCAATTTCTTCTTCAGGATGACTTGTGGTGTGTGCATAAGTTTGAATAATCTGAGCCTGGTATCTTTTCAAGAGTTGGATAACGAGTCGTGCAGCTCTGTCAGAGGAACTTTCAACTTCTACAACTTTATTCTTCAGTTTCTTGTTTATTATAAATCCAACACCACTAGTTCTGCCAGTATCTGTCCCACGATAGTAGAAGAGATGTCCACTTTTCAGTTCAATGAGATCTTCTCCTTTTCTCCTTACCTCACTTAGCCCGACAATGTCCCACTTGATCCTTTGTAGTTCCTCTTCCAATTCAAGAAGCCTTGAATCAGAAGATAGGGAGCGTCCATTATACGTAGCCAAGATCAGCATCAGATGGCAGCCTAGTCCGGTCCTCCGGGGATTCTTAGCACCCTCTGCCTTCATGTCACACTGGCCGCTGCCTTGGCCAGGTACATTTCAGCTGCCGGAGACTGAGGGCCAAGATTTAAGTTGTGGAGTCATTTTGGAGGGGTTTGGCCATAACTCACCACGCTGGCCAAGCGGGTTGGTGAGTGTGGGATAGCATTTCATCTAATCCCGATGGTATAGTTATACCGCTATTGGCGGTCGTCAGAGCCCCATTAGTGGGAACAGGATGCACCACGAGAAGGCGGGGTTGACATTTGTCAAGGAGAGGCTGTGATGCTATGCATCACCTGACCTTACATCCCATATGTACATATACACTGCTGTCAATAGAAATTGCAACATCAAGAAAGAAACAAGCAATCAGAATTAAATTTATGGGAGTGATTAGTTATGGTACAAGCTGCAAACGATCACAATTACATACCAGCTCGTGATGAGGAAGGTCAAAAAATTAGTAATAAGTAAATCTACCATGGGCGGTGATAACCGGCCCCATATTCCGTGGGATCGAATGAAACAGAGTTTGGATGGTCGTCTGCGGTATTGCATTCCATTTTGTTTCTACACGCACCCACAATTTGTTGGTTGTGACAGGCGGCGAGGCCATGCGAGCCCATTGTTGCGCGATTACACGTCCTCTGTAGGCGACAAATCTGGCGAGCAAGCAGGCCAGAAAAGACGAGCGAATTGATGCTCACAGAGCACGACTTGAACTGTACGAGCAATATGTGGTTGGGCATTGTCTTGTTGGCAGACGGTTCCCGGGATCGTTTGAAGGATGGGTAGAAGTTCAGCCTCCAACAGTTCCGTGATGTAGCGCTGGCTGTTCAATGTACTTGTGATACGTAGTAGGCGAGAGCGTGAATGAAGCTAAATAGCGCCCAGAATAATCACGCTCGGCGTGGGACCGGTATGGCGCTGCACAATGCAGCCTTCCATATACCGTTCACTATGGTATCTGCGAACAAGGATTCACCCATCGTGATGAATTTGATTGAATCTGGACTCGTCCGAAAACACAATATGCTCCCATTCAGCACTCCAGTTTCGACGTTCGCGGCACTACTGCAATAGCTGGCGCCTATGGTTCAGAGTCATGGGAAGTCGCAGCAATGGACGGCGATCAACAAGGTATCTCTGCCGCAGTCGGTGACGAACAGTGCTTGCATGCATCGGACGATGTATGACCATCCTCAATTGCTGCGCAAGTGTCGTAGATGGTATTGTGTGCGACGTCACTGCCATACTTTGCAAGTGCCTATCTTCACGCTCGATCGTACGATTTCAAACTCCTAACCCTGCACGACGATGCGTAGAATTTTCTGCTATCATTGACGCCATGTACCCATAACGGTAGTTACGTTACGTCTAACGCGTGCGGCAATATCACGGTATGATAAACCACCTCCTCTGAGTCAAAACGATTCTACCTCTTTGAAACTCTGTCAATTGTTTATATGGTTGTCTCGTCCTCCTACGTGGCATGTTTACATGTTAACAACTGCGTACGGTCGAGTTTAGCAATAGCAAGTTTAAAAACCTGCTCTCTGTACGCCTTCGTTTATACCCCGTTGTGTGACCTGCGCGTGCCTCACATTTGCATGTGCGCTCAGTTGTAATCATTTGCATTTCTCATGGTGTAATCCACTCTGTAAATGTCGTGCAAATCCGAGTATTTCTTCATGGTGTTGCAATTTGTATTAACACCAGTGTATATGTACAGTGAAATGCCAAGAAAAAAAAAACAAAAACAAAAACAGCAACATACCTGTCTAATACCGCGTTGGTCCTCCTCGGGATCGCATAATGGCAGCAACGCGACGGCGCTTGGACTTCACGAGCTCTCTGCAGTACTGTGGACAGCGTCTCAAATGTGTTGCATGGCGTCTAAATCCGGCGATAAAGAGAACCAAGTCAGGAAGCCAAACTCCGAAGAATGTTCCTCCTGCTATAATCGGGCGATTATAGACGTGTTCGATGGTGCATTTTTGTGTTGAAACCGGTCGCACCAGTCGGAGTGGTTGAATGACATGAACGGGTGTAAATGATCCCCATGGATGGTTACGTTGCCTTAGCCTCCACCGGTCAGAATTGTCTGCAGACATATCATAGGTCGTAATGCGTGCCAGATGATAACACCCCAGACCACAACAGAGCCACCGCCGGCCTGCACTGTTCTTTGTAGGCATGCGAGATTCATTGCCTCGTGGAGTTGTCGCCACACCCGGAGTCGGCCATCTGACCTAAACAGTTGGTATTGTGATTCGTCGGTCCAGGTTGCACGTTTCCAGGCATCTTGCGTCCAATGGCGGTGCTCCCGAGCCCAGACGAGGCTTACAGTCTTGTGTCATCGACTTAGCAATGGCACCTGAGTGGGCCGTCGGCTCCGAAACCCCATAGAGAACAGGTGACGTTGCAGGGTCCAAGCGCTGATGCTACTACTGGCCACAGCATTGAATTGCGCTATGATTTGCGGCAATGTTGCATGCCGGACGGATGTTACGATGCGTGTCAGACGCTCCTGTCCACGATCGTCCAGGGCTTTTCTACGGCCACACTGGTCTCGCACTGTGGATGTTATACCCGATTTTGTGTAGTTCAGGTCCATCCTTGAAAGAAATTCTTGACCGTAAATCCAAATTTTATGGTAATTTCCGAGATGGAGTGACATATACAGTATATACGTATGTATATATATATGTGTGTGTGTGTGTGTGTGTGTGTGTGTGTGTGTGTTTCTATGTGCGCTCACCGAGAAACTTTCTAGAGATTAATTCCACGTCTGAAAACAATAGAATTTATGAGGAAACGACCAACATTTCGTTTTCAAACATGAAGTTTCAAAACATATTTTCTTCTGTTCTATATGACATTTTAAAGAGACATCTTCTTTACTTCATATTAAGAATACATCATTATACTATCATCTCATGCAACTACCTCTGTCAATTTGCTAGCCTAGTTCAAGAAAGACAGTTACCTAAATCACAATTTTGCGTTCACGTGACATTGACAGGCATCACTTTCGTAAATATCTGTTCTGAGAAATGTCACTCTCTCTCACCACAGAGACACTTCATTGTATTCATCGCTGAGTGTCAGTCTAAGAATTAATTTGTTCGTAAAGTAGACATTGGTATTGATGGCATAGCGGTAGCATTCTCGGCGTAAGCTGGGACATGGGGATCCGATCTCTTTGGGACACTCAGGCCTCAGATAAAGTACTTTGTATTGATTTACTAAGAATTTCCTCTAATTTCTGTAGGTCGAAGCTGTCCGTTAATGAAAATATCGATCCCAATGTACGGAATATTCGTGCACTTTGTTTCTATGTGTCCTGCATTCCTTGTACACCATGGGTTCATACGACCAAAATAATCTTGAATGTTAAGTAATCAACAAAAACCACAGGCAAATCAGCAGAATATAAGAAGAACGTGATGCGTGCAGTATATATTGTAAACTTTAGAACTACAGCAATTATTTTTCAACTACTCAGCACCTTCGTAACGTACGAGAGAAATCGTAGATACATGAATGCACTACGATCTCCACACATCAATTTTATTTTAAATTCCTGGAATGTAATGCAAAGAAGAAGGATACAATTATAAATCTAATGTGGTATACTAGAAAATGTATCTTTCTGCACGTTTATCTCACGTACGCCTTCAAACACATCTTTTACAGTCACTGAGCAAAAGAAAACGTCAAACTCGTTACTGAACGCCCGGAAATGCTTTTAGATTTCTACTGCTGTCCAGATTTCACTTTTCTTTTTTCTTGTAAATCACTAGAATCAGTAAACATCTTATATGAACCCAAAATTTGTGTTTCCGGTTCATACAGTGATTATTCACACCGAAAATTCGATAGTGAATAATAAATATCTTCACTCATGGACCTAAATACTATTACGTACCTAATAATCCATAGTTGATATGGAGCACATTGTTGGTGTGTCAATTTATTTCCTCTGATGAATCCAAACCATGTCGCGATTCTTCCAACTACAACTCCATCGGTAGATGAAACATCTGTCTTTATTCTCTCATTCATGTACATTATTGCACATTGGTTCCAACATTCTAAATGTTAAAAACATATTATGTGCATGCCGGTAACATTTCTTATTCCATCGATAATGTTCATCGATAATGTTACCGGCTAGTATACATAATATGTTTTTATCATTTAGAATGTTGGAACCAATGTGCAATAATGTACATGAATGAGAGAATAAAGACAGATGTTTCACCTACCGATGGAGTTGTAGTTGGAAGAATCGCGGCATCGTTTGGATTCATCAGTGTATCCACAAAGAAAATAAATTGACACACCAACAATGCGCTTCATATCAGCTATGGATTATAAGGTACGTCATGGTATTTAGGTCCATGAGTGAAGATATTTATTTTTCACTAGAATCAATAAGCAGTTTGAAAATTGCCGACGCATGTGAAGTTAGGGGAAAGTCCAAAAATCTCTTAGTAAGAGTTTTCCTCTGAAAAAGTGTAATCCCTAGGCATGTTAACAGCGTCTGCTAACAGGTTTTACACTGAGCTGGCTAGCAGTGGCGGAGAGGATTTTATACTCCACCCAGAGGACTTGTGATTTCTGTTACGCTGTCTATGCTACTTGTTCTACACCAGCTGTACTGATAAAAGATTGGCCATAACTTTGGAAGTTGGTTTGTTGTTTTTCGTCATAAATAACTTTATAAAATCTCCATCTTTTGATTTAACCACATTAATTCTCAGCACAAGTTACAAAGTTTCATTGAAATGAAAATGTTACACAACAAGACGAAGAAATAATATTATAAATAAAATTTTGTAAGATTGTTCCCATAACTTATTAAATTATCGAGATATAACCCCTATTATTTTTAGAACAAATGGAAGAGGTCGAACAAGCTGAATAAATTTAGAGTTAATTAATTGGAGGGCTCTGATTGGGGTAAAAATAAAAAAGGCAGAGAAAGAGAGAGAGTTTCACTCATTTAAAGGAATGGGTAAGAACAAAGAGGCATTTGGCACTATTTCAGTGGCACACGAAAGCAAGAACAATTGAGTCATAAATTGTCGCGATTCTGTCTCGGAAATGGCTTCTAGACTGAACATTGTTTTTTTATATTACTAGAAGAATACAGATCGGCGCCATAACCCACCGCTTACAGGAGATTTAGCGAAAAAAGAGTAAAAACTCTCTAAGGCTCATTTATTAGTCCCTATTGAATGGAATCTCAAGTAACCAGTGCTCTTGTGTTTGTCGGGATGCAAAAAAGGTACGTGACAGAGAACGGAAGCGAAAAGAACCGTCGAGTCAGTTTATAATGAATTAGCTTTATAATCTTTTTGCTAAGCTAATTATTATGAATGATAATAATTCTTCTTACCAGCGAGCTAATGATAACTAGCTCTAAGCTTCAAAATAATGAATTCCCAAAAGGGTGTTGTTACTCGTTAATTATGAACTTAAACAAAGTCTCAACGCTGGTTATTTATATTAAGTAATCAAAGTCATAAACCTAACAGCCAGACAGAGGTCTGACAAAAACTATGAATTGAGAAAGACTGAACTTACTGCAAAACTTGTTTATTTCCAAGACTCTTGGTCAACTAAGGCACTCATATATCTTGTACATAATAATGAATAAACTTTCCTCTTATAGTACACACACTCTCATAACAACACCTCGCAACGCCAACACATCAACCAACGCTCTCGCCAACGCTACAACCAACACACACAACTCCACACAACTCCACCCTAACACGCTCTCGATGAACGCGCCTTTATACTAGCTACCACCACGTCATGACTTACACTCATTGCCAGATCTCATTCAGCGGGTGAAATAATATTTCGTTCAGTAGGAAGATAATTTACATAGTAAAATAAAATAACCAGAGATAGTAAAATCAAAAGGAAAGTGAATATAGAGTATACGTTACATCATCTCCCCCTTAATTTTTTTTTTCTTTTTTTATGTCCGAAAAACCTATCAATTTTGGAGTGTAAGTCTTACATTTCGATGATTGACGTTTCACGATCTTTTTTTTATTTGTTTGGTGGTAGCCGTATTTACATTATCAACTTGGCATGACAATTTACGAATCTGTATTCGACTGTGAAATGTGTAGTGTAGAACAAACCAAACCTGCATCGGCATACTTTCCTTTTATTCTGCCTAGCAGGAATCACTTTTTTAATTTCAAATGACGTGCGCCTCATTCGTTGAAATACATAACAACTGTATCAGCAGCGAAGATTGCCTGAAGCTGCCTAACAGTAACAATTTTATTATTTTCATTTCAAATTACGTTCGCCTCATTCGTTGAAATACATAACAACTGTATCAGCAGCGAAGATTGCCTGAAGCTGCCTAACAGTAACAATTTTATTATTTTCATTTCAAATTACGTTCGCCTCATTTGTTGAAATACATAACAACTGTATCAGCAGCGAAGATTGCCTGAAGCTGCCTAACAGTAACAATTTTATTATTTTCATTTCAAATTACGTTCGCCTCATTCTTTGAAATACATAACAACTGTATCAGCAGCGAAATTTACCTGGAGCTGCCTAACAGTAACAGTTTTATTATTTTACCCCTAAGCACATAGATATATAAAAAAAAAGTGGATTAGTAGATGGACATAGAAGAAATATAAAAAAAAACACACACATATATACACAAAAAAGAATGCATAGGCCCACACGAAAAAAAGAAATTCTGACACGCCAACTGGTCGTGCAGGAAAAACAACAAACTGAGAAAAGATCCTGTCCACGAGAACTTACTTATCTCGAGGACGCATAAAAAATTCTAGTGCGATAACGTTTTCCAGGCCTAATGGGACTGGTGAAATCAGGTGGCTTGGATCTCTTCCGGGACGGTAATGGAACTGGAACATCGGTCTGCTGTCGGTCAGGAGTCTGGCGGTCTGGAAATCCCTGCGGCTGAGAAGAACGGTCAGAAGTTTGGCGGTCTGGAAATCCCTGCGGCTGAGAAGAACGGTCAGAAGTTTGGCGGTCTGGAAATCCCTGCGGCTGAGAAGAACGGTCAGGAACGTCAGAAGTCTGGCGGTCCGGAAATCCCTGCTGCGGCTGATAGGAACGGTCAGGAACGTCAGAAGTCTGGCGGTCCGGAAATCCCTGCTGCGGCTGATAGGAACGGGCTCCCCAGGCTTTGGATATGAAGTCCCTTGGTGCTGGGGCCCGTTGTGTCCTTCCAGTATCTTTTTGGACGGACGTGTCTCCGGCCACATCGCTTGCTTTCGTTTACGCCCACGGGGCATGATAGTAGTAGCAGGCATCGGCCCTGTTTGCCCTGAACGGAGGTTCCAGGGGCGAAACCCGGGTGGATGCAAAGATTTCTGCCTTCGTCGCTGTTGCGGCGAAGCAGATTGGGGAGACAAGTCACGTTTGCGCCCAGCTTTTGGTGGTGCTGGACGGTGTGGAATATGAAATGTTGGATTCATAACCGATAAATCAGAAATGTCCGACGCCTCTGAGTCGCTGCTGTAATTCAGCGGTCGTGCAGGGCGATGTTTAGATTTGCCTATAGGAATACTTTCCGATGAGGTATTCAAAGAAGAAGTATCCCGCGTTGGTGCAGAGTTAGCCGGAAACGGCGCAGCAATAGTCTTGGCAATGGTTGGAGGGAAAGGAACGATACTAGTATTCGACGAACTCGATTCGAGCCTTGGTCTCATGGGAGAATCAGGTTGCGGGTGTAGAAACTCGTCTGGAGGGGGGAGGGTGAAGGAAAAATCACTGGTGATTCGTCAAAAATGTTCGGTGGTTCGTCCACAATTTCTGGCGGTTGAACATGAGATATAGATTCTTGAGTCTGTGGAACAGAAGGTTGAGTAGGATTGATAATGAAATCGATATTCCGTTCGTGATACTTGCGACATTGATCAACATGTACATATTGAAAACGGTTGTTCGGTTTCTCCAGAACAATATTATTTTCAAAGACATTTGCCACCCGATATGGACCTTCGTAGCTGGGTGCAAATTTCTTCACTAAAGTATGCGAAACAGAAGACTGGAAGTGCGTTTCCACGAGAGTGAGATCTCCAACGACAAGATCTGGTTCCCTACGCCTAGAATTATAATATCGTGCTTGAGCCGCTTGTGCTCCTAGCATTGCAACACGAGCTTTTTCTGCCATAATGTGTACTGATTGCGGAGTTGGTCGCTGGTTTAATTCGTCGATAATCCCCGTTAAATTTTCAAAAGGGGTTTTAATTTTGCGACCCAGAAAAAGTTCTGCAGGAGTAATTTTAGTAGACTCGTGGACAGACGAGCGGAGGGCGAACGCAAAAAGTTCTAAATGGTCATCCCATCTTTCATGGTGATCCATTACAAAAGTCGCAATCATTTTCACTAACGTTCGGTTAACACGTTCCGCAGGATTACTCTGGGGATGATATGGGGAAATGAATTTATGTTTAATGTGTAATCTCGCACACATTCTTTCAAAAATGTCAGAAATAAATTGAGGACCATTATCCGAAACTACTTTATTAGGTGCACCATATCTAGAAAATACTTCATTAACTAAGACATTACAAATAATCTCAGCCGTAGTAGCTTTAATGGGAAAAACTTCAACCCATTTAGAAAAATTATCAGTTAGTACTAAAACATAACGAGCTTTATTTTTAACAGATAATGGATAAGGTCCCAATAAATCTATGGAAATAATATCAAATACATGAGAACTTGAACTAGATTTCAAGTGACCGGCCGGTCTTACATTACGGTAATTATTAATCTGACACAAGTGACATGATTGAACGTATGCGAGCACACTTTGGTACATTCCAGGCCAATAGGCAACATCCCGCAATTTACAACGGGTCTTGCGAATACCTAAATGGCCTGCAAGAGGTTTGTCATGAAATTCATTTAAAAGAGCCATTCTAAGGGTTCGCGGAATACATGGGCGAAACTCTGCCCTAGTGGTCCGAGATTTTGTATAATAAAGAAGACCCTCTATTACTTCAAAATGTTCTGACCTTCCAGCCAGAGAAGGATCACTTGGTAGGGGCGAACCCGCAAGCAAAAAATTGTAAATATCCCCAAAATCTGGATCATTTATTAATTCTGCCATTATCTGCTCTCTGGATGTGATATCAGCTATCAGAAGTAAAGGCTGACATCCAGGAGTAGTTTCGGTGGGGACCCCACTAATCGGAACGCGAGATAATGCGTCCGGTAATTGATTCTTATGACCTGGCTGATACGAAATTTTGATATTGCTCTCTTGTAACTTCAGAGCCCACTTCATAAGTCTTTGAGATAGGTGCTTAGCAGAATTTAAATACTGAAGGGCAGAATGATCCGTAATTATGTTAACTGTCAATTCGTTAAGATAACATTGAAATTTATTCAGTGCATACACAACAGCAAGACATTCACGTTCCGTAGCTGAATAATTGCGTTCAGCTTTAGCTAAAGTACGAGACGCAAAAGCTATTGGATGCCCAGCTTGTGACAAAACGCAACCAAGACCAACTCCGGATGCATCAGTATAAATATCAAATTCTTTAGTATGATCCGGGAAAGCCAACACCGGAGGCTGAGTCAATGCAGACTTCAGTGTTTCGAATGCAGCGTTAGCTTCAGGTGTCCAAATAAACTTCTTGTATTTACGCTTTAAAGCATACAACGGCTCACATATTGTAGCATAAGCGGGGACGAACTGCTGATACCAACCGGTCATTCCCAGAAAGCGGGATAGTTCTTTTGCTGTTTTAGGCCGAGGAAAGTCAACAATAGGCCTAATTTTTTCATTATCAGTGAATAAACCATGGGGAGTAATTTTCAACCCCAGATATACAATCTCGTCCCTCGCTATCTGGCATTTACTAGGTTTTAACGTCAAGCCAGCATTGTATATAAGTTGGAACACCTGTTTGAGCAGAGAAAGGTGCTCGTCAAAAGTCTCTGATGTGATAATAATATCATCCAAATAGACATGCACATGGGGACCCAGGACAGGTCTGAGAACCGTGTCCATAAGCTTTTGGAAAGTAGCAGGTGCAGAAGCTAAACCAAAAGGCATACGTAAATATTCATAGGCCCCAAAAGGAGTCACAAAGCCTGTTTTATCGACAGAGTCCGGAGTACTGCCACCTGCCAATATCCACTCGCCAAATCCAAAGTTGACATCCATTTGGTTGACGACAAGTCATTTAGAATATGTGACATGACAGGTAGGGATAATTGATCGTTTTTGTGACTTGGTTGAGCTTGCAAAAATCTGTCACGAAACGAAATTCATTTGGTTGTTTCTTTGGAACCAAGAAGGCAGGGGCCGCCCAGGCGCTTGTTGATTCCCTGATTATGCCCTGCTTAATCATTTCCGCAATTTGACGTTGCATTTCCTGTTTTTTATGTGGAGCACAAGGGTAAGGTTTCGTCGCAATGGGTTTCGAACCATCAGTGTCAATAACATGATAAACCACCTGTGTGAAACCAGGTTGATCTGAAAATAAACCAGGGCTTTTCTGTAAAAGGAGAGAAAGCTGGTCTCGTTGCCCCCTCATTCAATTGGTCACTCAACAATAAACTCGTAATATCTACAGGAACCGTCGGAATCATTTCAACAGGTTCCGGAAAGGAAATCACATGTTGTACAAAATTCAAAGTTATTTGAAACTTGTTAATAAAGTCCATACCCATGAGACATTTCACGGGTAGCTCGTCTATAAGCAGGAAAGAATGTGTAAAACGAGCTTTTCCCAGCCCTAAAGATAATGTGACAGTTCCTGCGATACTGAAGATTTCATTATTGGCACCTCGCAAATACTGCGTTGCAGGCTGAACGTGTATTGCAGAAAAAACGTCATTGCAAAACTTTGTATTTAGGGCTGATATCTCAGACCCAGTGTCGAACTTTGTCTCGACAATAACGTCTTCAAGTGTCAAGAATACATCAGGCAACTGAGGAGTTTGAACAGTCACTAATACTGTTTTAGGGTCAGAATGTTTGGTATCAGGAAGCAGGACCGACCCTTCGTCTACTTCCTGTGGAAGTTTTAAAGGAATTCTGGTGGTGTTATCATGTGGTCGGAAACCTCGACCCTGCCGGGTATCGGGAAAATTTTCACGATAAGGAAAATTGCGTGAACCCTGCGTCGGGAACTCCGCGTGTCTGTGGACATTTTCATATTCGTTACGTCTGCCCTCAGCACGGGCAGAAAAATTATTATTGCCCTGGGCATGAGAACGTTCCGAATGCTGCTGAGTGAAACGGGGTCGAGCATACTGTGCATTATGACGATATCCCGAAGCTTGCTCAGAAACTCGCTGTTGGTTCGCCACTCTTCTGTGTGGTGGAACGTATGAAGCTTGGGTGAGCACTTGTGTATGCTCGCGCTGAAAGTTTTGTCTATTATGCCGCTGAGGGTTTTCGGAATAAGCCTCGCGGGGTGCCCGAGCATGGTGAGTTGAAGCATGTTTGCCATGTCGCTCTTCATACGTGCGTATGAGGCGAAGGCATTCATGAATAGTGGTAGGGTGTCGAACCTCAAGAAAATCTTGTAAGAATGGGTCGAGCTGCTGTACGAGGGTATCCAACATGTCAACATAACTGGCATGTGGATCCCATAGATTATATAGGCGTGTAGTTTCCAACGCAAATGCAACAGGGCTATCAGTGGGACCTTGTTGACGTGAAAAAAGCTGTTGAGCAAGGCTAGCTCGACTGAGGCCGAAAGGAAAGACCTCCAAGAATTCTGCACGGAAATTCTCATAATGAGAATCCGGGTTCGACCCTCGCCACTGCCGATACCAGGTCTTGGCGGTATCCCTCAAGCAAGTGCCAGCAATTTGGACCTTGCAGTCTTCCGGAATATTATAGAGATCAAAATGATCTTCCAGATCTTCGAGGAACTTTAAAGACCCCTCCAAACCATTGAAATAAATTGTTCCTGCATGCGGCACGAAATGAGCAAGCATTCTGCTTCGCTGAGAGGATTGAATTCCCTCAGGTACGACCCGCGACTCAGAGTGATAAGAAGCTGGTGCATTACGAAATGGTGAAGAACGCTTGGGTATGTGTAGATCATTCATATCAAAGTCAGAGCCACAGGCTTCGTACAAATTGTCCAAACAAACACCATTACCCTCGAGACTTGCCGGAAGGTGGAAATTTGCAGTTGTCTGAGGTAAGGAAGCCATGGGTAATAATAGTCAGGATCTCGTGTTCGAGAAAAGTTCGGGCGCCAATTATAATGAATTAGCTTTATAATCTTTTTGCTAAGCTAATTATTATGAATGATAATAATTCTTCTTACCAGCGAGCTAATGATAACTAGCTCTAAGCTTCAAAATAATGAATTCCCAAAAGGGTGTTGTTACTCGTTAATTATGAACTTAAACAAAGTCTCAACGCTGGTTATTTATATTAAGTAATCAAAGTCATAAACCTAACAGCCAGACAGAGGTCTGACAAAAACTATGAATTGAGAAAGACTGAACTTACTGCAAAACTTGTTTATTTCCAAGACTCTTGGTCAACTAAGGCACTCATATATCTTGTACATAATAATGAATAAACTTTCCTCTTATAGTACACACACTCTCATAACAACACCTCGCAAAGCCAACACATCAACCAACGCTCTCGCCAACGCTACAACCAACACACACAACTCCACACAACTCCACCCTAACACGCTCTCGATGAACGCGCCTATATACTAGCTACCACCACGTCATGACTTACACTCATTGCCAGATCTCATTCAGCGGGTGAAATAATATTTCGTTCAGTAGGAAGATAATTTACATAGTAAAATAAAACAACCAGAGATAGTAAAATCAAAAGGAAAGTGAATATAGAGTATACGTTACAAGTTGCTTGTCTGGAACGATAGAGAGTAGTCAAAGAAAGTGTATTTAGTTCCAAGAAATGCTAGAACATATATTCAGAGGACGGATTTTGTATATAGCTAACAGGAGAAGCAACTCGGGAGTAGATAAGAAGGAGTGAAAAGGTGGGAGCATTGCACTCAGGGTCGTAGATAGGGCTATATTCCAGGGGAGGCTAGAAAATTTTTAGGTACTTTCATGAATTAATTTTTACTTATATTGTAAGTTAAACTGTTATATTATATTTAATATTATATTATAGCAGTATTTATTGAAAATTAATAAGCACAGGGATGCTGTTTCAACGTTTTATATGTACTCTATATCCTGAGTGCACCTCCTCTTTTGATTCGCTTAATCACACCAAAAGTGGAGGTACCCTCGTGATGATTTGTTTTTTAGATGAAATGACTCAAAAAGTGTTTAACGAATAAACACGAAATTTGATATTTCATAGCTTTGTTTAAAAGAATGTTTATAGTCGATTTGGTTGAAATTGGGCAAAATATCGTTTTGTAACCGTTGTTCGTTTTGTCTAGGCTAGGCCATATTAAAACAAAATTCGGACGAAATGTTTTTAAGAACTAAAAAGGAAAATTATTCAAGAACGGGCAAAGATACCATACTGATAAATTTTTATACGGAAAATAGTTGATTAACTGCTAAATGAAAGCTGTATTAACCGGAAACTCTACAGGATCTAACTTATTCAACGGCGAAACGTATTTTGGAGCTCATACAAGGGCCATACATATCTAATAATAATATGTTTTGCACTACATTTGTGTTGTATAATTTTTTGAGACATGTAGATTATCCTCCTTTTACGCCATGACTAGGTAGAAATATATCGGTTGCATATATTGGTTTCCCAATGCGTAGTGTGACGCAGTTGGAAGTGTTTGACTCGCTTTTTAATGTTTGTGTTCCTTTTATTCGTATTTTAGCATTCTACCGTTGATATTTATTTGTGCTTTAAGATTTCCAACGAATCTCATTGAATGTAAACCGTTCAACAATGAGTAATTGCAATAAGTACGGGGAATAGACTGGCATAATGTATATGACTGCAACAGCTTTTAGAGAACAAATTGATCTGCGAATTGTGTCGTTCTATATTAAGCAAGCTTTTGTACAGACATGTAGTTGAATTAGCTGATTTACAAGCTTCCCTTTCAGTCAGATCGATGTACAGCGCTATACCACACTTCTCTCATGTCTTTTTTGTCACATGATATCCAGTCTAGTAATTCTGTTGTCCAACGGTGGTCAGTTTTTAAGTGTGGTACCGAAATTATTTTCCTTATTTGTTTTTCAAATATGGCGTGTGCTAGTTATTATTACAATTGAAGGGTCTTTCGTAGGGGAGGCTGAGCTTCCCCTTGCGGTCCCCAAGCTATGTCCCTGATTGCACTAACCAGGGAAAGAACGGTATTGAACAGTTTGCTGTAAGAAGAAAAGGCAGAGGCGCACACTGGATACCAAGTTCAGTGAAAAAAGCTGCTTAAGAAAGTGGTACTGAGCAAGAGGATTGCTTAGCAATCGACCTTACAAGTCGATTAGCAGTGGAAAAGCCACAGCTGCGGAAGGGGATCTACTCCATGTGATAACCCCGCCAAGTGACCAAGAGAGAAAAGTCATTAGCCAGTAAGAGTTCGCCAACAGAGCATCGAAAAGGAGGATGGGAATGCGCAACAGAGATCTCTCTAATGAGACGGACGGTTTGCGCCCCAAATCTTGTGTTGGTGTGTTAAAGAGGGAAGTGTACTGCGAATGATGTTGATAACTCCAGTGTTATTATAAACATGCAGAAAGTTGATGGTGATATGTGCCATAATTAACAAGGCGTGGCAAGCTTCCCTCCATCATTTTTCACAAAGAAAGAAGTTTTGTTTACGCTTGACTAGCTTATAGCACTTGCAAGTACTATTTTTAATTTCATTTAGGCTTTAATATAAACTAGTGAGTGTTACCAATTAAAAGTGTCCAATGTTGACATCAAACACTTAAGAAATGTTTGGTACACAGCGATTATTTGCAGGCGCAGTTGTGGTTCCAGTGACCAATAGAAACCAAAAGCGCATATTTAATAATGTTTGATAATGATGGAAATACAAAAAAAATTTTGTGCCATGGTATTCAATTGTTTTGGGCTGTGCCAAAATGTCCTAGGAGTTGATATGTTTTGGATGCTGTCAACTTTTGTGCTAGTTAAGTATTTTTCGTACCATATTACAGTTTTCGCGATAGAATCATGCCTATCGATTTACTATGTAAATAAATTGTTGCGGAGCTTAGGGTCTAACATTATTATGTCTCAGTAGTCAGTCAAAAGGCACCTAAAATCATTTTATTAAAAATGCTGATGCTTCAGTGATATTCAGTAAGTTCAAGGCTCTCGTACGACAGCATAAAACATTAATGATAACACAATACATTTTACTACACAAAAACTACGTATTTGTGGCTGAACAAACCGATTCGCTACATCAATCGGAAGAGTGAGAAAGATTGAAAACCGGCCACGTGACGCAGTGGTCTAAGCGCTGGCATCTGATGACCGATCGTCCTAGTGGACTCGGGTTCGATTCCCGAATGAGGTATGGGTGGTGTGTTTGTCTTATCCCCCTTTCCTCGAAACAGTGACCCTAAATTAGGGACCGGATATTGCTTGTTGCCTATTAAGTTGCTCGCGGTGGTCATTAAACCCATAAACAAAGAAAAAAATGTTTGGAAACTCTAGCTAATGTGCCGAAATATATTGATTGGAAATGCACCAATCAATATATTAAGGCACATTAGCTAGAGTTTATGGAGATTCTGAATCATCTTACAATACTATCCAACAGAACTGAACGGTGGAAAATGTTTCAAAGACGCTGAACTTTCCAGGAAGCCACAGAGACGACGTAGTTTCCGGAAAACAGTAAGGACTTACTTTTACCAAAGTTTTGTGCATCTGGGAAAAATTACACTGATTTTACCGGGAACTACACCAAAAAAAGTAATGGCACGATATTTCAAAACCACAATGTGCAATTATCGCTGGTTTCGAATATAACGGAAATCTCTCGTGTATTACAAATATTTACTTCAGATCATCAAATCATAAGGAGAAAGAGTGTCCGAAATCTATGCAGAAATGGCGTGATATCTTGGATCATGTATCGGTCGTGCAGTTATGATGTATTTTTTCGTGCGCTCCTTCTTATCACTTTCTGTGTATACACAGAATGTAATCCATCTAAGCACTGCCATTTTGAAATAAGAAATCATGTTTTTTAAGTTAATGCGCATATAAATAAGAAGCGCATGAATGAACATAAACGAAACGTGTTAGGTAGTGCTGTGCTTTTGGAAACAGTTTTTTGCGAAATAACATCAGCGTGGGTGTAACCCAGAAATTTCTAGATTTAGACAATGTAAAATATCGACAATATAAACTTCTTAGTAATATAACAGTAAATTAACTTTTCGATGTCATCATAGATTTCGTTTCAATTTTCCAGAAAGGCCGTCAAATCATTATATCAGAAGAATTCATTGTCATATGCTTAATCATGAAAAACATTTAATGTACAGGTTAAAACATTTCATGCCCTTTTTTCATACAGTGTTTGGTTTGCGTAAGCATCATAATGACGACCTGAATAAGATTTTGTACTTATTTCCTTGTAATTTTATTTGTAAAATATGATTGCTGTGCTGAAAAATTTAATTAAAATCTATAATTCAAAATTGTACATAACGTTTCAATTTAAGAAATAAAAAGAAGAAAAAGAAAAACTGTGCATGTTTGATATACTGAGCCAAACTATTCTTTTGATTTAAGGATGTTATCTTGCTTTTCCAATATGATCTTCAAACTTCTAATGAAAGTGAGCAAATCAGTCCATTCACCAAAACATTCGAACTGAATACTTAGAGGGAGATTTTCATAATAACTTCAAAATGACACTACGGTAAACTTAAATGTCAAGAACGCATAGAACTCGTTCTCTACGTCTTCCGCTATCACTAGAAGACATGTTATTTAATTAGCAGTTATCGGGGAATGACAGGTATCTTGAAAAGTATGATTTCTTTTTTCTAGGAATGACGGAAAAGATGATATTCGGAAATTATTTCCGAAAGCTGAATTCGTCGCCATTGAAGGAGCTGATCACGCGATCCACGCTAGTCACCCGGAATTCATGGAGAAATTGACTGAATTTCTCAAGTGAGAAGATTTGTTAAGAAATTCACTTTTTAAATCTTATCCAGCTAATCCTAATCTTTTGTAAAATCATTCTTCAGTACTGAATGCCCTAAAAATTCATGTATTGTATTTTTACGGTTTATAATAAAAATAATAGTCACGTCTTTTTTCTAACGAATAAAACGTCATCTGATCTAAAGACATAAAAATGAACAATTCAATTTTGGAATTCGAAATTTGTGCTTACATGCAAAACAATTTGTGACTACATCTACCTAAATAGTTACACATTAAAAAGTGTAACTATTTACGTCGATGTAGTCACAATAAAAATTGATTCAAATTTATTAAAATTTAAAGCTGCAAACACTATTTCTACGTGTGCTACTGGCCTCAACTGTGATCCAGTGTTAAAGCACCCCAAATAAAACTTTAAGCATAAATCGTTTTTCGCAAATTGTTAAAAGCTCATAGTGCATATTTTGTCTGCCACCCGGCGGGCGAGTGGTATGAAGGCTGGCATTTAATTACTGGTCCGAAAAGATGGATGTGGGTTCGAATCCCAGTGAGACACGGATAGTGAGTTTGTCTTACGGCATTGGTTTCCATCCGTCATTGGAACTAGCGTCCTTAAATTAGGGAAAGGCGACTGCTTATAACCATTGAGTTGCTCACCGTGGTCGCTAAACCCACAAATAAAGAAGAAAACTACAGTATATATATATACACCGAGGTGCCATAAAACTTGTGAAAGGTGCTACCATTTCCATTACATGTCACCACACCTATGCGGTAAATGATATCGTCCCTATACGACGCAAAAATAGAGGCAAATATCTATGGAAGCTAGTTCTAAAAAACATCCAGAATTTTAGTGCCTTCTTGGCTTATAGTACATATTGCTAAGATAGTACTGTCCACAAATGCGATGTGGCTGAAGCGGTCAACGTGAAAATAGGCTTCATGTAAGTAACAATACAGTCAAGGAAGCTCTGTCGGTCTACAGAATAAAGCTGCAGGAACGTCAAACATACCATCATTCGTGCTGATTTGCGATCGACGGATAATGAAAGTAGCACCCATCTGACACAACCCTTGGAATACTGCACAACACCAACCACAAGATGTTGAAAAACGCCATAGCTCAATTCCAGCTTGGTCGTCTTGAATCATTTCGTCCACATTCCAGTAGTGATCTCTATCGTCGACGAACACGGACGTCCACTGTTTGTGCGATGTCGGTTTCCCACATTATCCCTGCCGGATTGAAACGAACGGCATCATTTTGCCACGTGTTGTTAGGACAGCAAATTGTAACCATAAACTTCAATGACTAGCTGCTGATGAATTTCGGCTGCGTGCACACACACATATATATATATATATACACTATCTACCAACAAGTAATTGGACACCCCTGCAATCGACGATATCTGCGGTCCTGATACACGTCACGGCCGCCGCCGTTTAATATCGTGTGGGAAACAACAACGCAACCAGTCGCATGCAAGATGCCACGCAGTTTTGGAGCTCTCTGATTTCGAGAAAGGTGTAATCGTTGGGTATCACAGAAATGGCCGATCCATACGTGACATATCCAGCTTGTTGAAGTACCCAAAATCGACAGTGGCTTACGTGATTGGCAAGTGGAAGATGAGAGGTGACTGCCGGAATGTGCTCCGACCCGGCAGACCCAGAAAACTGGGAGTTAGAGACCGACGGGTGCTGGCCACAGAAATTCGGAAGAATCGTACCAAATCGATGGGCCACATCCGCGAGGAGTTTCAACAGGCATCCGGGAGTGTTCTTCCGATGAATACCATCCGTAAAGAAGCCCATCTTCTCGGTTATCATGGACGTGCTGCCGCCCACAAGCCTTTGATCACCAAGTCCAATAGCGCTGCTCGGCTAACGTGGTGCAAAGAACGTCGACAGTGGACCGTTGAACAGTGGAAACAGGTTCTCTGGAGCGACGAATCAAGGTTCATCCTCTAACGTTCGGATGGCATGGTCTGGGTTTGGCGTCTGCCTGGAGAACGCCTCCTGCGGGAATGTATTGTGCCAACTGTGAAGTTCGGCGGCGGTGGAATTTTACTATGGGGGTGTTTCTCCAGGTATGGCACGGGACCCTTGGTCACAATTCCTGGTAAACTCAACGCCGAGACCTACTACACTATTTTGGATGACCATGCGCTTCCTACGTTGTGGCAGTTTTACGGGGTGGACCCGTGCTACTTTCAGGATGACAATGATTCCTGTGATGTTGCGAGGTCCACCATGGCTTGGTATGGTGACAATGGGGGTACTCGAATGGACTGGCCTGCGCAGAGCCCGGACTTTAACCCTATCGAGCACCTCTGGGACGAGCTGGAGCGTCGACTTAAGGGGTGCCCCCACCGTCCGAAATCGGTGAAGGAACTGACCTGTCTTCTCCAAGCCGAGTGGAAGAAAATACCACTAGCCGTCGTACAACGCCTGGTTGAGAGTATGCCCCGGAGGGTCGCAGCTGTAATCGCGGCTCATGGAGGCTCCACCAACTATTGAAGGTAAATAAACTTCGTTTTGCTTTGCTGTCACAGGTGTCCAATTACTTGTTGGTAGATAGTGTATATATATATATATATATACGACCATGTAAGGAAATATGGTCGTATATATGTATATATACGATCATACTTCCTTGCTTTCGATTTCATCATTAGCAACTCCATGAACTACATACACTGAGTAGTCAAATCAATTATGCCTGATTAGTACGCTGTTGGCGCACCTTTTGCTCTTAATACTGCCTAAATTCGTTTTAGTATATACCCTATTAAAAGTCGGTAAATGGCATGGGGTATATTGGCCCAAATGCGGTGAATTGTACCCTCCAGCTCTTGAAGATTTGATGGTAGTACATCCAGCTGTCTGATGTCCCTTTTGACTTCCTCCCACAAATGCTCCAGGAAAATTTTCGGTAATGCTCCCCAAACCATTTGCTTACAGTGTGAGCACTATGATATAAAGCACTGTACTGCTGGAAGTATCCATCTCCCTTGAGATAAACCATCAACATAACTGTGTAGACTTGGCTAGAAACGGTATTTAAATCTCGCTTTAAATCAATATCTTTGAGCAGTCAGATGTTGCTCCACACTAGCCAAAGAGCCCAAATACTCCAGCGAAAACATTCCTCAGACCATAGCGTAGCCTCCGCCACTTGAAGAGCAGTGACGATGCAAGATGGGTCTATGCTTTAAGGCTGATGTCTCCATATCCTCACCTTTCATCTTCTTGGTTTAGCTGAAATCGCGATTCGTTAGACCACATCACCCATTTCCTCTCATTTATTGTCCAATTCTGGTGTTTCTGAGTAAACTGGAGACATTTTCCTTTTTCGATGCAGACAGCTTACTGACAAGCCGCCAGTTTCTGTAGAGCATACGATGTAATGTGTGGTAAACTGTACGTTCAGAGGCCATCTGATTTGGTACATGATTCAGATTACTTGTAATCTGCCGAAGCCTCTCTGTTTGACTGAACAAGTCTGCCCTGCCTACTCTCCGCTCAGCTGGAGCATCCAGTAGACGTTGCCGACCACATGCTTTGCACTCAGACTCGGTTTTTGACTGGTGGTCCAGTCTTTGTAAATTTTAACAACTGATGCCTTTCAACATTTCGCAAGTGCAGTCGTCTTGCTAATGTTCGCACCAATGCTTCGAGCACCTACGATCATTCACGTTCAAAGTCCATCAGATCGAGTTTTTCACCCATTTTCTTCTTGAGCAATGCACTTCATTTGTCCCTGCAAGCCTTCAGCGTTCCCTTTTTATAGCAATTTAACCGTATTGTGTCAGCAGCGTCTGTGGGATAGCTGTTGTGCATAAAATGATCTGGTGATCATAATAATTTGGCCACTCAGTGTATAACCAATCTCCCCAACATAATTCAAGAACAATGGTTCCAGAGCAGGAAGGAAGCCAGCGCCGTGGTATAAATACACCATGGACTCGAACCTGTGTCCATCTCTGACTGCTGGCTAGAAACCAACTAAGGTATGTAGAAACAATATCTCTCCAGATAATTCCGAAAATATAGTCTCGAGTTCACGTGGAAGGCATGTAAATTCATTTCTTCGTGTTTCGAAGATGCATAGTTTCATCTAAACGGTCAATTCTCCCCCCCCCCCCAAAAAAAAAACTTTCTCTAGTGGGAGCCAAACCTTTATCTCACGATTTCTGCACGAACGTGATGCCGTTAGAGCAGCCAGATATCTCTTACGAACAACTGAACCCAATTTGTCTACCTGTCTGACCCCTGAATTCTCGTGGCAAGACTGAACTATCTGAAATCGGAATCCCCAGGTCAGATATATCAGCAGTCTTCACACTACAGTAGTCAAGAAGTCAGCCAACTTGACTAATGCAATCCGAAAGCTTGTTTAAATTTCCATATTTGGTTTCAGTTCCTTTGAATTCTAGTATTCTGAGGCTGGTACAGGAGCACACTCCAATAGAAAGAGGGTGATGTGAGTTCGATTCCTGGCCGGGGATGACATAATTTTCTAGTTTACAGAATAATTGATTCCGGCAGTCCAATGATATTTACAAGTCATATCCACAGCCAGCATATTTTGCACTTTATTTGCATCGCATGCTGGATGTACGCTGTGGTCGTGGTTTATCACCGCTTTGTTACATGAGTTCTCCGAACGGGTGAGATGGTTTAAGAAACTAAGAAAAATGAAAAAAAAATTAATGAGGGAAAAAAAGGAAACAAATGAAATATTATGCTCGTATATGTGAGCAAAACTCTCATACGCGTGTGTTTGACTTTTGTGATTCATGTCAATTTTTCCTTAAATAAATGTTACTTTTGAAATCGGGAATGTGACACAAATGCAATATATGTAAATCGTTTGTCAACAGCTTTATGCTGCTCCGGTGCCCGGATGGTCAGGGGCACTGGCTTTCAACCATTCGTCTAAAATGCACCCGAGCTTGAGCCCCGGATGAGGCATAGGTGGTGTGACTGTTTCATGCCTCCTCCCCCACGTCCTTTCCCTGAAAACAGTGCTCTCTAAATTGGGGAGGTGCCAATGCTTTTAATCTTCAGGTTTGCTCATGGTGGTCGTTAAACTACGAAAATAAAAACAAAAGAAACAAACTCCAAAACATTTGATAAATTTCTTGCTTTTTGTCAATTATTTTCTCTTTCTTGCCAAAGGCAATGAGGTATTTTCTGGAAGACGCGTAGTATCTACCACACTAACGGTCGATACTTCATAGCTTCAGATACTGTTTGAAGCAGAAAAGCAAGAGGAAAACATATTATTTTATCTCTTTTTATACGATATGAATGTTATCAGCTTGTCAGAATGTCCAATCCAAATGTATCATCAAAATATTGCAACTTTTCTAATTTTTTCTTTTACTGAAATCCCACTGAATTTTTAACTTTAAAATTTCTGGAAGAGAAAATGCTAGTTTTCCGTAGTTCATTGGTTAGCTAAACCTCACATTGCATTGAGGAAGTTCGAAAATCCAAGCGTTATTCAAAGGAAGTGGTTTTCATGAAAAGTGAAATAATGACGATAAAAACGAAATGTATTGAGCTATTTTACGCTTCAATTCCACTTCCAATAATTTACCAGGAGGTACGTGTGTTTAAAATATACATTAAAAGAAAAATGCAAAAACGTCGATGCACGTGTTTTACAAAAGAATTCATTCGTACTGACATTTTTTTCGACTAATATAAACTTCGCTAAAGGTGGATTAAATTTGAAAAAATCTGCAAATAAATTATTAATAGGAGTGACAGCCAACAATTGGTTTGGTGTCTATCTCTCCTATTTTTTTTTTTTTTACTTTTCGTTTCATTTATTTATTTATTGAATAAAGTTTAACAACTTCAGAATAAAAGCATATGAAATTGCATATAAAACAAACGGTTTTGAGTAGGATTAAAAATGAATCACAAGCTAAAAAAGATTTGCAAAGGATAATGCACGTTACAGAATTGTAACTATTTTGGTGTAAATGATGTAGCAGCTGCGAAGTACAATAAAAATTGGCACTAAATGAGCAATCAATAGAGCAAAAAAAAAAAAAAAAAAATGGGAGATAAAAAAACTGGACCTTGGATAGATAAGTAATAGGAAGTTCAAGGGCAGCAACACAAGAAGATCAGAAAGTCAATGAATACATCAGATATTCACAGTGCCCAGAATTATTTGTGTTGTGTTGCTATGCGACGAGATAAAGTCAATGGGTCAGTGCGTTTCTCTGCCACTCGACTTGAGAGGTCTTGAAGCATTCTGTCACATTTTCACCTTTAAACCAAAAACATGATATGGTGAGTAATATCACGCAAAAAAGTTCTTTAATATGTTAATGCATTTTTAATATCAGCAGTAAAGATTTTATTACATTGCTGAATCACAACGATGTCATCATTATTTTCTAACACCCTCGTCTATTTTTTAACAACTGACCAAACCGTTAGTGAATGGGAAAGCTAAACTATTCGTAGCACATTTTCCAGAAAAATGTTCAGCCTGAAAGGAAAAATATTTGATTCGGAAAACCCATCTTCCATTAAAGTGAACTGCTACTAACTTTCAGAAAGATGATATTTTATGTTAAAAGATGTTAATCACACGTAGCTAGGAGTCAAGTTTCTGTACGGTGCTGCGTATTAACTGCTGTTAATTAAATTTTACACTCAGCTAACAAAAACGTGTGCTTGACCTTCGGCATGAGGAAGTAGCGTTAACAACGTTGGTCTGTATCTTGAACTGAATATGGATCCTACAATGCTGTTAAGATTTTATTCATTGACTCCGATCTGCTTACACAACAGTGAGCCGTCTCCAAGGCAAACTGAGATAATAACATTCTTATTTCTCTGTGATTATGTTCGTGAACTCAAGTTCATACGACAGATTTGAAATGAGCTCGACCTGTACATGAAGTAATTTTAACAACGTTTGTTCGCTTCTGAATAGGGTTCCATTTACTTCTGTTATGCGTACACAAGGGTGA
This sequence comes from Macrothele yani, assembly GCA_039090855.1. Lineage (NCBI taxonomy): Eukaryota > Metazoa > Arthropoda > Arachnida > Araneae > Macrothelidae > Macrothele > Macrothele yani. The sequence goes on along the minus strand of CM077008.1, from coordinate 64,433,621 downwards.
GCCGAAGGTCAAAACGTTATTTTGCCGCCTTCAACGAAAATTGAAGTATTAAAATTCGTCGTTCTCTATTTCTTAATTCATGTGATTATTAGACAGAGGTAAAAATAAAGCAATTTATGAATAAGATCTATAATCTTTTAAAGAACGTTTTAATTATATCCCATTTAACCTACAAATTAACCCTACACCTTTTAAGTAATCCTACGCTGACGCTCAATTTTAATTTTCCAACGTAAAGCTTTTAGTTTAGGACAAAACTGTATCTAATTCCTGCTTCACTGGAAAAGATATCTGGAGAAATTTTGTTCCGAAGTGTACCTAGATAGCGTTCATCCCACAATTTTAAAAGCGTTTTATTTAATTTATTTATTGATTTTTTTTTGTAGAAATAAACGCCGTAGGACGTGGATTTTTTAAAACTTTTGAATTCAAAAAGTGTTGAATACAGCATGGAATATATTACATTTAGAAAATAAATCTCACAAAATCGTAAATATGTTTCACAGCTCTTGGCTTTTGTGCCTGCTTTGCTCGTTTACTTTTTTTTTTTTTTTTTTTTTTTTGCCTGGGATCTCGCCACATTCATAAAATCTTGTTTGCCGAACAGGTTCCGGGACGTGTTCTGGCCTTCTGAGGTGACTTCTGTTGCTGTTGCTTTTTGAATCTAGTTCTTATTGTTCTTTGCTCTCTTCAGATCTACCTTCTTTGTTCTTCAACATGGGTCTTGGAAGCTTTTGGTTCTTAGGAATGGGATCAGTTATTGTTTTGTAGGTTGCTCGAAAATATTATGAAATATTTTCTGTAAATACTGTAACTTTTTGTTTAAACTACTTTCGAAAAAATCTTTGTCTTTTGGTCTTAACGAAGAGTTTTTACCTAATGGGCTGGGCCAGATACGACAAATTAGCTTTTTTTATATTTTAAATTGTTAAATTTCTTGTTTCAATTAGAGACCTTACCTTTATATTCTTTGAGGGTGACCCTCTTTTTAATAGTGGCTTCCTTTTTTTATAATTTGAAAATTTAGTCTATATTATTGGGTTAATTTCTAAGCAACTTTGTAGAAACCCATTTCCTGGTTTCTATAGAGGGAAGAGAGTGTTACCCATACTGGTCATTCATAAAGCCATGGATAGCGGTCTCTTCTTTCTGCAGTCCTTCTCTTACTACCTTTTTCTACTCGTTACTTCTTCACTCTGATTTTCCTGTAATTTAGTTTGTGTTCCTCTGGTTTTTGGCTAATTATATACAATATATTGACAAACGTCACCCGACACTTAGAAGAGAAACACAACATAGCATTTAGGGACATACATTAGTACAGTGTCGGTCCATCTTTGACCTTAATGCATGCACTGACCCTTCGAGACATGTTTTCGACAAGGTTTTGGAACTCAACGAGAGGTATGCGCTTCCATTCAATACATAATGCTACCGCTAACTGTTGCTTAGTAGTAGTCCTTGGTTCCAAACTTCTTATGCGGCGCTCTAATTCATCCCATAGATGCTCTATGGGGTTAAGATCAGGGCTCTGTGCTGGCCAGTCCACACACGATACGGAATTATCGTCAAACCACAGCGCAACAGTCCTTGCTTTATGGCTCGGTGCATTATCCTGCTGGTACCAACAAGGCTCGGTTCCATAGTATTGCCACAGAATTGGTAGGGCATAATTGTCCAGATCATCGAGGTAGACGTGTTGGTTAACTGGTTTGTCTATGATAACCAATGGGCCGGAACCATACCACGAAAAGCACTCCCACACGAGTACACTGCCAGCTCCAAACTTAACCGTAGGAACAGTACACTGTGGTAAATAGCGTTCCCCTGGCTACCGCCATACCCGAACACGGCCGTCAGACGGATGGATCGTGTATCTTGATTCATCAGTCCATAGGACCCATTTCCATTGATCTACGGTCCACTATAAATGTTTTTTGCACCATGCTAAACGACGTGTAGCATTTCGAGTGGAGATGAAAGGCTTATGAGCAGCCGCACGATTACGGTAACCCATGGAATGAAACTCTCTGCGAATGGTACGTGCACATACCGAAGTTCCAGCATTTTTACTCACCTGTACACTGAGGTCATGTGCAGTACTTCGTCGATTAGCTATAACGACTCTTCTGAAGCTTCGACGTCCTCTATCATTGATTTTCTTTGGTCTGCCGGTACGATTTGCTGCTTCAGGCACACCATGTGTCTTCCACTTATTCAGTACATCCAAAACAGTTGACTTGGGTATGTTTAAACGCCTCTCGGTTTCTCTTATGGACAACCCACTAAAATAACACCCAACAATCTGTCCTTTCTCAAAGTCAGTTCCCTCTTGCCGCGACATTTTCCGTCAAAATCAGAGTGCGATATGATCGCGATCAGCTGCAGGCTTATTTTTATACCGTTTGAATTTGTACCGCGGATCTCAACAACGCAGCGGATCCGTTCATTTGCTTTTGAAAGGGCATCCGGTGACTTTGGTCAATATAATATATATATATACACTGAAGAGCAATTGAATTAGAGACAGCTGGCGTTATGCAAATATGACGCTATGGGCGGTCCTATAAACGGAAACGGCATGACGTATGCAGCGATCCGACAGTATAAGGAGTGGTGCGACGGGAATCAGTAAGAGTTGGGCGTAGTATGGGTAAGACTAAGGATCTAAGCGCATTTGATCGTGGGCAATTTGTCGGGGCTTGACGAATGGGTCACTCCATTTCGGAAGTCGTGCAGATACTGGGATTTTCACGAGCCATTGTGTCACGGGTGCATCGTGAGTACATCAAATCCGGTAAAACCATCCCTGCAAGGGCCAACTGCCGTAGACAACAGCGTGTGGATCAACGGGGTCATCATCGGCTAGCACGCATTGTAACAGCGGATAGACGGGCCACAGTGCAAGAAATCACTCGGCAATTTAACGCTGGTGCACAAAAACGTGTAAGAAGCCACACATCCAGAACCATCTCCTCGCTATGGGGTACAGAAGCCATCGTCCCACGAGGGTACCGCTGCTGACCGCACATCACAGGGTGCAAAGATTAGCATGGGAGCGGGAACATCACCACTGGACGCTAGACATGTGGCAAAATGTTGCCTGGACTGCTGAGTCGAGATTCATGTTGGTACATGTGGATCGCAGGATACCAGTACAGCGCAAACCACATGAAGCGATGGATCCTTCTAGCCGGCAGGGTGCTCTTCAAGCTGGTGGTGGGTGGCATTCTCGTCTGGGGACTGTTTACGTGGACTGAAATGGGACCCTTGGTACGTGTGACATCGTCCCTCACAGGTCAACGTTACCGGGATATCCTGGACGACCATTTGCTCCCGTTTGTGCGTCTTCAACATCCCACTGGGGACCTCAACCTGCAACAAGACAATGCACCGTGCCATCGCTCCCGAATTGTATCTGAATGGTTCACCGACGTGACTTCGCTTCCTTGACCAGCTAGGTCACCTGACCTCAATACCATCAAGCACATCTGGAATGCCATCGAGAGAGATGTTCGAGTCTCTGACCCCCTCCATCAAATCTTCGTGAATTGTGGGAGCTTATTCAGGGTTGTGGATCCGTATGGCTTCCCAACGCTTCCGGTGTCGTGTCGAGTCCATGCCGAGACGAATCACCGCCGTCATCAGGGCAAAAGGTGATGCTACACGTTACTAGACAGGTATCTCTAATTCAATTGTTCTTTAGTGTACATGGATTATTTAGGAGATGTGACTTTCAACGTGGAATATATAGAGCTATGCAAGACAGTATGAAAAAATATCACTGAAGACGTAAAGATATTCAATTATGAGCTAGTGAGGAAAGCCACTGAAAACAACCAAAATTTGAAGAGAGCAAAGTGGCGTCCTAGCAAAGGAACAAATCAGATTATAGCACTGAGAAAAGATCGCACTGTAACATGACATGTAGACGAATTTTTGTCAAGGGTGAGAGATTTCTACTCAAAACTATATGAAAGAGGTGATATACCTGCTCTAGAAATCACGCACAGTAACATTACCAAAGACATTCCAGTCCTCCTAGCAGAAGTTACACATGCAATTAAGAACATGAAATGAATTAAAACTCGAGCAGAAGATGAAATTACTGTGCACATTATACAATAAACAAGTGGATAAATTGTAACTATACTCGCCTAAGTTTTCACTAGATGTCTCAATGAAGGGAATATTCTTGAGCATTGGAACAATGCCACAATGATCCTGCTACATTAAAAAAGTTGCATTGAGGATCTGAAGAACTACAGGCCCAGCTGCCTCCTATCAGTGGTTAATAAAATCTTCACAAAAGTTCTTTCACATCGCTTGAAGGTAACACTGGACATGTCTCAATCAACAGAACACGCTAGATTCAGAAGTGGTTATATTACGGCATTATAGATCATATCCATGTACTGAGAGGACTATTTGAAAGGACGAGGGGACATGAACTCCTATTATGCCTGGCTTTTATTGATGATGAAAATGCCCTTGATTTTATGAAACCATCAGCAGGTACAGTGGCTTTGAAATCCTGCGGTATTGAAGATGCTTATATTAGCATTATTAATGACATCTATGAAAGTGCAAGTGCAAAGGTTCCACTTTTACAGAATACAGCATCAATAAAAATTGGAAAGTGAGTGAGACAATATGACACCATATCTTCCAAATTCTATAATGCCACATTGAAAAATGCTTTTCTATCACTGAATATGAAATCAAAAGGATAAAAATTAATGGAGATTATTTAACTCACTCACTTCGGTTTGCTGATGACGTAGTCATTTTTGCATCTACACCTTCAGAGCTGCAGAATATAATCCAGAAACTTGCTAACAATAGTAAAGAAGTGGGATTAAAAAAGAACTTTAAAAATACAAAAGTGATGTACAATAATTTTACAAGAAATGAAGATTTATCGATTAAAGGAGAAAAGCTGGAGATAACCGATATTTTCATTTACTTTGGACATCAGATATCAAGCGAGAGATTAACAGCATAAGAAACTGAGAAGGAGAACATTTAAAAGAAACAGTACACATTTACGAGCAATATGCCATTATGTCTTAAAAGAAACGTGTTTGATCAGTGTATCCTTTCAGTGCTTACGTATGGTGCAGAGACGTGGACCTTAACTAAAAAAGACATAGTAAGACTGCAGACAACTGGAAGAAGCATGGAGTGGTGCTTGCTTGATGTAACCAGGAGAGATAAGAAGAGGAACTAGTGGATCAGAAAATGACAGGAGTGGAAGACAACGTGATCCGAGTAAAATCCCTGAAATGGCAATGGGCTGGACATGTTGCCAGATGGACGGATCACAGATGGACAACCGAAATTTTAGAATCGATTCCAAGGGACAGGAAAAAACCCAGTAGAAGACCACATGGGAAGTAGTTTGATGGAATTTGAAAGCATGTGGGAGTAACATGGAGGAGACTCGAACAAGACAGACCGTTGGGGAAGAAACTTGGGGAGACCTTCATCCAGCAGTGGATTGAAAATGGTTGACAATGATGATGATGAATGATAATACCGGGATTAGAGGAATTGCTATCGCATGCTCACCAACCCCTTTTGCCAGTGTGGTGAATTATGTCCAACCCCCACCCTTAAAGATGACTTCATAATGTAAATTTTGACCCTCAGTCCCCGGCAACTGGAATGTACCAATCCAAGGTAGCGGCCAGTACGACTTGAAGACAAAGGTTTTTAAAAATCACAGGAAGACCAGACTGTGCTGCCATTCGATGCTGACCTTGACTACCTTTAACGGACGATCTCTATCTGCTGATTCAAGGCTCCTTGAATTGGAACAGGAAGTCCAAAGAATCAAATGTAAGAAGAAAAGGAGATCTCATTGAACGGAAAAGCGGACATCTCTTCTACTATCCTGGGACATATACTGGCAGAACTAGGGGTTTTAGATTTATAATAAACAAGAAATTGAAGGAAAATATTCTAGAAGTTGAAAGTTTCTCAGACAGAGTGCCCGACTTGCTATTCAAAACTGTCAAACAGATACCAGTCTCAGATTATTCAAATTTACTTGCCGACCTCAAGTCATCCTGAGGAAGAAGTTGAATAATTTTACGAAGAAATTCGGCATCTAAATAATAAAGGAAAGCTTAACTTGAAGATCATTATGGGTGATTTCAATGCGAAAATGGGGCAACAGCAACAGGGTGAAACTTCGGTAGGTAAATTCGGACATGGGAAGAGAAACAATCGTGGAAATGCTCTCACAGAGTTTGCGGAGGCAGAAAGGTTTTTCATCATGAACTCCTTCTTGAAGAAAAAAACACACATAGGAAATAGACATGGAAGCATCCCAATGGAATGACAAGTGACCTCGATTTTATGATGTGTAACAAGTGTCACTTAAGACAGCAATGTGCTGAACAGGTTCAACACTGGGAGTGATCATAGAATGGTGAGATGCAAGATTCACTTCAACACTAAACTCGAACGTTGCAAGCTCATAAAACGAACAAAATACATGGACATGACCAACCTTAAAAAGCATAATTATACCTTCAAGTTGGATTTCAGGAACAGATTCTCTGCTTTGAAAAACCTAACATCGGAGGAAGTAGCCAATTCCGAAGATAAAAGAAAACTAATGAAGGCTCTTATGGGAACAGCAATAAAAAAAGGTGGTACTGAGAACAAGTGGTGTATGAAGAATATATAAGAAAAAAACAAAAATGCTGATGCAAAAGAGAAGGGATATGAGAACAAATAAAGTGGTCACTTCCAAAGTGGAATATAAAGAGATTTGCAAGAACTACAAAAAAAAGTGTCACTAAATACGTAAGGAAATTCAACTGTGAACTAGAGAGAAAAGCAGTTGAAAACAACCAAAGCCTGAAAAGAGCAAAGAGGCGTCTCAGTAAAGGAAGAAGATGGATTAAAGCACTGAGAAAAGAGAATGGCACTGTAACAAAAAATACCCTGCTGGCTACCCAAAATGCAACACTAAGAAGGACACGAGATAGCAAAGCCAGATTTACTGGACACATAACAACAGATACAAAGATGAAACGATTGAGCTTACAGGCCCGTGCGACTTGCGGAACACGCAGACATCAATAGTTCGTGTGGTCCCCATGGCTGGCAATAACGTCCGCTACACGCCACGGCAACAAACGAAAGATGCTTTGGATGTGGGCTTCGGGTACGTCGGTCTAGGCTGCTTCCACACGTTGCCACAGTTCATCAGGCGTAGCCGCGGGTGGTACTTGGCGGGCCACTCGGTTGCCGATCAGCGACCAGACATGTTCGATGGGTGACATGTCGGGTGACATATCGGCAGCAGTGACACCTGGTGGGCCGTTAAGACTTGTTGCACGATGCGTGCCACGTGCGGGTGCGCATTGTCCTGTTGAAACGTGGCCGCGGGCAGGTCCTGCAGGTAAGGGAGGACTTCAGGCTCCAAAGCGTCAGAGATGTAGCGGTGGCTCTTGAGTGTACCGGCGATGCGTACCAGAGAGGTGCGCGTGTCATATCCAATTGTGCCCCAAACCATCGCCATACCGGTCCGTCACTAGGCGACGGACAGATATGGCGATGCATAATGCAGGCGTCATAGAGTCTCTCGCCGCGGTGCCACCACACGCAGATCCGACCATAGTGGAGTTGCAGGCAGAAGCGGGATTCGTCTAAGAAGACAATGTCGTGCCATTCCGTAGTCCAGGTGCGGCATTCAACGGCCCACTGCCGCCACACTCGCCAGTGGTGTAACGTCAATGGTAATCGAAGCAACGGGCGCTGTGCGACAAGTCCCCGCTCCTTCAGACGACGTCAAACGGTACGTGCTGACACAGGTTGTTGCGCAACATACCCTAATTCCTGCACTAACTTTCGTGATGTGGCGGTGCGAGCTGTCAATATCCGCAGCACAACATGCCGGTCCTCTCGTTTGGTGGTGTGCCGCGGCTGCGGCAATCGCTCACGTCGGTCCGTCCGTCCCTTCTGCACCCACCGAATCCATACTCGCCTCACTGTGGCTGGATGTCGCTCTACACGGGAGCCGATGTCTCGGTACGATAAACCACTGTCCCGATAAGCCACTATTGGTCATCTGCCGAACTCCGAAATGTGCTGGAATGACTACCGTATTCTGCGACAAGGCATCAGGAAGCTTCTCATGCACATGTCCGGCAGTACAACACACTTCCACTACTTACACGCCGCCTTCTGTGCACCCTTCTTATAGTGCTTCTCGGTGGCGTGCCGGGCGCACATGATTTGCATATGCCCTGCAATGCTAATCGTTTGCATGTTCTCTCTCGGGCGACGCATGCTGCGAATTTCAGGCCAACCGGATGCTTCCTTCTTGGTGTTGCATTTTAGGTGGCCAGCAGTGTAGAAGCGAAAGCTTGACAAGAGTGAAAGATTTCTACTCAAAACTATGCGAAAGAGTTAATACATCTACTCTAGACATTGCGAAGATCGCAAAACCGAAATAAACAGTGCCGAGGTCCCTTCAGTCCCACTGGTAGAAGCTACACATGCGATTAAGAGCATGAAACTGGGAAAAGCTCGAGGAGATGGAATTACCGTGCACATTATAAAAGAAGAAAGCCGAAAATTTTTAATCAGACTCGCCCAAGGTTTCACTAGATGTCTCAATGGAAGGAAGATTCCTGAGGACTGGACAAATGGCATAATGATCTGCTACATAAAAGAGATGACATTCAGGATCTGAGGAGTTGCAGGCCTATCTGCCTCCTGTCAGTGGTTTATAAAATCTTTACTGCGGTTCTTTTACATGGGTTGAATACAACACTGGACATCGCAAAACTGACAGAACAAGCTGGGTTAGGGAGTGGCTACAGCACTACAGATCATATCCATGTACGCCGCCCCGGTGGCGCAGTGGTCTAAGCGATGACCTTGTAAAGGTTGTGTTGACCTGTGCTCCGTGTTTGACCTGCGTTTATTGGTGTTCTTTTGTGTGTGTGCCGTCATTTTGTGTATCTCCTGTGTTGTGAACGTCTCCTGTGTCGATTGAGTCCGACTTTGACGTCCTGTAAGTAAAACTTTACTTGTACTAACTCTTTTTCCGTCCTGGCTTTGCCCAGGGTCGGGTTTAGCAAGCCAGCCATTGCAAATGGCGGCGACCGCATCTGATAGGCCAGGTCTGAAGTTTGATAGCAAAGCTCCGCCCCCACCTGGCCACGTTCGGTCATCGTCACTACCACACGCAGCTGGTTTCCAAGCCGCGTTATCTGATGTTACCACTTCTTCTTCCAACTTTATGGATGTTGATTTCCCGACATTTTCCAAAACCGTGACGTCATTAACTTCTTCAGTATCCGTTGCCTCTGGTACTTCATCTGCTCCTGCGAGCACTGCGTCTCGACCTTCCCCATCTCCGCCCATTCCTACGGCAACTCTACCTTATGCTTCCGTTGTGAAGGGTACCAGCTCATCTTCCTCTACAGCGAAGAATCCATGTACAACGCCTCTTGATATCATTGTCACTAGAGACAACAAGAAATTACGCATCGAAATTCCGGAAACTTCAGCTGCTGGGCAGGAGGTTTTACGCACACAGAAACTTGGCATATGTTTTGATGCCCTCCCGGGCACCAGCCTTAAGAAATACTCCTTAGCCGTCCGCCAAATCCTCCCTAAGGGAGCGATCACCCATATGGCGAGGAAGCCTAGGACTGTTCTCATCTACTTTGCGAAGCCAGAGTTTGTGGAGCGCGTCTTATCTGACGGACTGCATGTTGGGGATCATACCTTACTGGGGGTCCCGCTCACGCAACGCCCCGTACTTGTTGCGTGCTACCCCGTACCACCAGAAATCAAGGACCGCCGCCCCGGTGGCGCAGTGGTCTAAGGCGCTGGCCTCTGATCATTCGTCCGTGAGGGGTCCGGGTTCGAATCCCGGTCAGGCATGGATGTTGTGTTTGTCTTACGGCACTGGCTCTCTCCCTTTCCTGGAACCAGTGACCCTAAATTAGGGACGGGCGACTGCTTATAGCCCATTGAGTTGCTCACGGTGGTCGTTAAACCTCCAATCAAAAAAAAAAAATTAAGGACCATTACTTAATGGCGGCCCTTTCCCGTTGTGGAAAAGTAGTTGGCTCCATTTCCACTCTGTCTTCCGCACCAACAGACCCAGATGACAGGGACATCTTAGGTCTGCGTCGCCAAGCAAGGATCCTGTTTCCTACTGAAGATGCCATTGCTGATTGCCCTACTGACCTCACTGTGGTTGTAGGGAAGCAGATTTTCCGGATCGATATCGTCACTGCCTTGCATTGTTTTAAATGCAAGGCATATGGCCACATCCAATCACGTTATCCACATGTATCTGCCAAGCCCCCTATTTCCATACTACCCAAAGTCAACACCCCAGCCTCAACACCAGTTTCTCTGGCCACACCAAGTTCGGCTCCAACACCAGTTTCTCTGGCCACACCAAGTTCGGCTCCACAGACGTCCTTGATCCCTTCTACTGTTGTTCCAGATGATTCTCCCCCAGCAAGTGATGATTCATCATCAGTCTCCAAGTCTTCGATATCTACTACAGGTACTTTGACCACCTCTCCATCGTTGGACCCACTTGCTGCTGTGGTACCTCTACGTTCTTCGGAGGGTATTCTCTCAGAAAAGGAATGGCAACCCCTCCGTCGTGTTGCTTCATCTTCTTCCCTTGGATCCCCTAGTGTGGAGACAGATCTAACTGGCCTACACCCACCAGCTTCTCCCGGCGTTCCCACGTTGAAACGTACCAGACAGAGTTCCATCTCGCCAGTGACGTCTTCTCCACGCTGCTCTCGTTCCCGTTCGCCAATTCGACAGTCTTTCTCTCCAACAGCAGTTCCTACATCTCTTAAGTCCCCAGCTGTTCCAAAATTGTTGGATCAAAAAGCTTTCGCTGAATATCTGGACACTTTCCCTGCATTAGACGGGCCGCTGGCGCCCTCTGATCTTGCTCTCATTGTACTCAATCAACCGTCACGTCCTCTCAAGCAGCTTGACTGCGTTCAATCACGTAATGCTCAGCTTCCCACTATTATCACCCAACTTCAGAATCTACTTGCTCTTTTGCCAAAAATTAACACAGTCACTAATGCGCAGACATCTAACTTAAAGAAACGTGTAACCAGTCTTCACAAAAGTGCTGATAGTAATATTCAACCACTACAACCTCTTTCAAGTTAAAATTACTTTCTTTCAACTGTAAGGGATGCTCCGTCCCTCCTACCAATGCGTTAGTGTTTGAAGACATTACACCGCATGATGCGGATATATTATTGCTACAGGAGACTAACTGCCATCCCAACACCCCATACCACCGGTGGCGAACCTGGCCATTTCAATTCTACCATGCCCATCGACTTAGTCTTCACGCAGGACTTGCGGTGGCCATCAATTTTCGTCTTCGATCCTTCATTACTGATATCACGGTCAAACCGATTTATCGTAACCTCCTGCAGCTTCTGTCTTTCCGACTTCACAACTTCCGATACCATATCTTCAACATCTATGTTTCCGGCAATCAACAGTATGCAGACTGTCTTTTTGAGCATTTTGTTTCCTGTGTTCAAGGTCTTCCGGCCAGTGATATTGTCATCTTAGGTGGTGATTTTAACTGCACCCTCGACCCATCCCTCGACAGATCGGACGGTTCCACGGATACCAGGTATTTTCTTACCAGAGCACTTTCTACAGCCATCAACCAGCTACAACTCCAAGATGCTTTTCGACACCTGCACCCATTTCTTCGTTCGTACACCTGGCGCTCCTACTCCACTTCCTCCCCTACAACTGCCCGACTTGACCGGTTTTATGTTTCTTCAATTCTTCTTCCTTCAGTTATCTCCCTTTCTCATACACCGACAGTTTCTTCCGACCACAGCTGTGTCGTAATGTGTCTTCACACCGGTCCATCTCCTCGGCAATACTACCGTACTTGGACCCTTGATGATGATCTTTTACTTGATTCAACTTACGTAAATTCCATCCAATCGCAGCTCCAACAAGCCTTATATACGCTCCCGTTTGCTTCTTGTCCCTTGCAACACTGGTTAAATGTCAAATCCCAAATTCTTCTTTATACCAAGCAATATTCCCACGAAAAACGTACCACCGCCTCTATGAAGATTGATGCTGCACGCTCGATTTTTTCCACCCTAGATCTTGATTCTCCGCTGTTTTCTCATTACCAAGCTGAACTTCGTGCCTTGCTACTTCCTGTCTCCCAACAAGCTCTTCACCGCCTCAAGCTCCTTTATCTCCAGCCAAATGACTATCTATGTGAACAGGTTCAACAACTGGAATTCCACAAACGTTCTGCTCATCACCTCCGTAATCTGAAGTTACCCGATGGAACTGTTACTAATGACACCACTCTCATTTGCTCCGGTGTTAGAACATATTTCCAGTCACGTTTTGCTCAGTTCCAGTCAAGTTCTCCGCATGCTGATTCGATTCTTCGTGCCTTACCACATATTCCATCGCATCTTGTTACATCTCTTTCTATGCCTATAACCCCAGCAGAAGTAGTACAGTCACTTGCCTTACTTAACTGTCACTCGTCACCTGGTCCTGACGGGTTGACAGTTAATTTCTTTCGTACGTTTTCCTCTTTCTTACACCCTCTCCTATTGCCTTGCTTTACAGCTGCTTTTTCCTTATCTGTTCTTCCCCCCGCTTTTACTCTAGCTCACATCATTCTTCTTCCAAAGAAGGGGTGTCTGCTGGAGTTGGATAACTGGCGTCCATCCATCCTTAATGTTGACTACAAGATTTATACTAAAATACTCTCTCTTCGATTGAACCCTGTCCTTCCCACCGTCATACATCCCGACCAAACGTACACCATCCCTGGCCGAAGCATTCATACTAATATTAATCTCCTCCGTGACTCTTATTGCCTTGCCCACCTTTCCTCCGAACCTTTAGCCTTCCTCAATCTTGATCAGAGGCAGGCCTTTGATAACGTGAGTCATCAGTGGCTTGCCTCTGTGCTCTCTGCCTTCGGTTTCCCATCTGTCTTCATCACAGCCCTCCTTGCCCTGTACCAGGACTCAGTTGTCCATATCCGGACGGCCTCCTTCCTTACAGCCCCCATTCCGTTTCGTAAGGGTATCCGTCAAGGATGTCCTCTTTCCGGACAACTTTTCTCTCTAGTCTTTGAGCCTTTTCTTTGCTCTATCCGTTCTCTTCTACAACCTCCCCCTCCAACATTCGGCATAGCACCAGGCACCATTCTATCGTTCTTACTGCCTACGCCGATGATATCACAGTTCTCATCCGAGAAGAATGGCAATTCACAATTGTTCTTGCATGGTATCAAGTGTATGCTGCGGCTTCCGGCGTTTCGTTAAACCTTTCAAAGTGTACAGGCTTCTGGTGTGGCTCCTGGAGACATCGCCCCGATACACCGTGGGGCGCTCATTGGACTTCCACCAGTCAAAAGATACTTGGGGTGCACATTGGCAGCCGGGTTTCAGCAGCGGCTGCCACCTGGAGACCCCTCGTCAGGAAACTACGTCACACCGCTGCTTACTGGTCCAAGCTCAAGTGCTGTTTGACCTACCACAGTCGTGCACGGCTTTCTGGCACCCACATCCTCTCGTTAGTTTATCATTCCTGGATTGCACAACCGCCACCAGCCTACGTTCAAACTGCAACAACATCAGCAATGCTCAGCATTGTTTGGTCATCTACTCATTGGTTATCTTCCTCAGTATTGTCTCTACCTTCGACTTGTGGTGGCCTCAATATGCCAGAGATTACCGTACGTTATAAAGCTGTAAGAATTCTCAATTTCCTCCGTTTGACAGTTCAACCAGACTCTTCCGCTTCCATTCTTCTGCTTAATGTTCTGACTTCCCCCCTTAATCCCTGCCTCACCGTCCATCTTCTTCTCAAGATGGATATTCACACTGTCATTCCCCCTCCCCCCGTTTTCCTCTAGTCTACCATGAAGCTGTTCAGTTCCTTCGTTCTTTGCGGCTCATTCGTCAACCCCCCTCTTCCACTCTTGATCTTCTTTCCGAGCCTCTTTTTTTCTCCTCCGTCCTCCACCCCCCTACTGCCAAGTTTTTTCTTTTTCCCCGCATGGCTACACGCTGGTGTAGTCTCCGTTTCCCAACTGGTCCTCCCCGATTTTTCATGGAAACCCGTTTCCGAACTTTTTCCCACCCTACCACCCTCGCCCGAACTCTCTGATAACTTCCTCCAACTTAAACATGCTCTTCAATCACTTTTTCCTTCCCTAGTCGATTCCTCTGGCCTCCTTTCCGTTTCCTCTGCCTCTCTCCCTTTTCCGTTCTTCCTTCCCTTTTCCGGTGATCTCCTCCCTCTCCACAGTCTTTCCACCCGCACCCTGTACCGTTTTCTCCGTTCTTCTTCTGCGGTACCTTGCCCTATTCCCTCTGTTCCTTCTTTTGCACTAACCTCAGTCTGGTCTACTGCCCAACATTCACCGGCCCTCTCCTCAGAACTTAATGTGCATTGGAGGTTTTTGCACAATCGACTGCCTGTCCCTTCGACTTTGTTCCGGAGAAATATAGTATCATCAGATCTCTGTCCTTTTTGTAACGTCGTTGGAGACGTCTTACACATGTTTGTTTACTGTCCGACGCTGCTCCCACTATTTTACAGTATGTTCCAACTTGCACATCCTTCTTGTACCAGTGATCTCACCCTAGAAGATTATCGTTTCCTCGGCCACAGTTCTACAAGTTTCTGCTCTATTTTACCAGTTTGTTCGTATTTATTTATTCTAGCTAAATATATTATTTTCTCTCACCTGCTACAGTTACAAGATCCAAATCCTATTACATTCTCTACCTCCTTGGTTTCACACTACCTCAACTGGGTTAAAGCCAGACTCACCCTGGAATATTCCTTGGCGAAAGATACGGCACGGTTACCTGCCTTCTTCACAACATGGTCGCCGTGTCGTTCCTGGTTTCAGTTTTCTAGTGCCCAGACTGTTCATCTGCTGTTTTAATAAACCTACGTCGGAACTTTCAATTTTTACTGTTTCCTCACCATGTTTTCTCTTGGAACTGGATTGTGTTTGCTTCCAGCTGATGTCACCTTTTGTACACAGTTCTCTTCATCCGCACAGTGACTCTCTGCCACCAGTGATTTCCATGTCACTAGAACTGCACAGTTTTTTTTCTGTAAATTTTTTCGCTCCAGTGATGTTCCAAGACTTCGATGAACATTTCTCCCAGAGCTACTGCTGTTTACAGCAAATAATGCAATACCTGTCATTGCTCATCTGTACAATTATCATTTCATTGTAAATATCTACATTTTGTTTTATTTCTCCCCTTCTCTCACACTGCGTGTGAGGTTGGGGATGTTCTGTTGTAATTCTTTTACGTGAATAAAAGCGAATATTGAAACTAAGCGATGGCCTCTGATCATTCGTCCGAACGGGGTCCGGGTTCGAATCCCGGTGAGGCATGGATGTTGTGTTTGTCTTACGGCACTGGCTCTCTCCCTTCCCTGGAACCAATGACTCTAAATTAGGGACGGGCGACTGCTTATAGCCCATTGAGTTGCTCACAGCGGTCGTTAAACCTCCAATAAAAAAAAATATCCATGTACTGACAGATCTAACTTAAAGAGCGAAGGAATATGAATTCCCATTATGCATGGTTTGTATTTAATATGGAAAGACCATTGATTCCATGAAACCATTAGCAGCTGCAATGGCTTTGAAATTCTGCGGTACTAAAAATGCTTACATTAGCATTATTAATAACATCTGTGAAAATGCAAGTGTAAAGGTTCGGCTATTTCAGGATACAGCACCAATAAAAATTGGAAAGTTAGTGAGAAAAGGTGATAGAATATCTCTCTAACTTTTTAATGCCACATTGTAAAATATCTTTAAGTCATTGAACTGAGAAAATAAAGTAATAAAGGTTAGTGGAGATTATTTAACTGCCCTTCGTTTTGCTGATGACGTAGTCATTTTTGCAACTGCATCATCAGAACTGCAGAGTATGATCCAGGAACGTGTTGAAAAGAGTAAAGAAGTTGGATTAAAAATGAACTTTTAGATGACAAAGCTGATGTGCAATGCGTTTACAAGAAATGAAGATTTATCGATTAAAGGGAAAGAGCTAGAGATAACCGATATATACATTTACCTTGGACAGTAGAAATCATGCAAAGTCACATTGATGACGAAATTAATCGACGTATAAAATTTAGTTGAAGATTGTTTTGGAAGAAAGAGTACAATTTTACGAGCAATATGACATTATGTCTTAAAACAAAAGTATTTAATTAATGCGTCCTTTCAGTGCTTACGTACGGAGCAGAAACGTGTACCTTATATAAACAAGTTTGTTAAATCATGCAATGCATTGATTATGATACGCTTTCCAACATACCAGACCAGAAATCATTACTCAAGTTATCACTAAAGTTATGAGAATAACGGCTGTGGAATAAATCTCGGTCCTGTGCCCTGACCCTTGATCCCATATCGATGATATTCAACAGAACCGTTTCGTTATACCTCCGAAATAACATGATAAAGTTGTGTCGCAATCGAAGCATTTTTACGTACGTTATGACGCATAATGGCGATGGAAGTGATCCCGTACCTAGGTCCTGACCTTTAACCCTATTTCGTCCATTTTTAATAGAGTTTGTGGCCAGGTGGTCCCCTACCACATACTAAAATTTCATCGAAATCGAACCTTTTTTACGTTAGTTATGACGCATAAGAGCAGTGGAATGGATCCCGCTCCTATGTTCTGACCTTTCACCCCATTTCGTTCACTTTAAACAGGGTTCCTTCCCAGGTGATACCCTACCAGATACTAAAATTTCATCGAAATCGAACGATTGTTACGCGAGTTATCGTGCGGACGAACATACGCACACAACGCGTGACGTAATGAAGCAGATGGGAATCGCGACCATCTGCTCGCAATAGTATGACGTATTAAAACTTTAATAGGATTCACAAACAACGCGTGACGTAATGAGACAGATGGCGTGACCGCGTGCCAACTTTCTCAAACGGAAGATTGTGACGTCATAAGATTTCTAAGCATTGGAAACATTAATGGAACGGCGCCATGACACTAAAAACGTTATAATTCGGTGTGGGAATTTAACCCACTAAACGAATTCTCCTAAAGTCCAGATCAAGTTAAATCGATTTCTAGTACCACAAAAAGGTAGGTTAACGACTTTCATCAAAATTCTTAGAGCTGTTTTCAAAATAAAATGTACATACATGCATACAAGAATTGCTACTTTAAGGTGGACGTCAAGTAATTTTGCTTCCTATACTTCCAATGAAAAAACTTCTGTACACATTTTCTTCACAATTAATGCGTTCCCAAGAATGAAAATTTGAACATCGATTAAAATAGCTTCATTTCATAACTTGGAATACTTAATATTTTCTAAACCATAACCGTAATAATATTTTCTAAACCATAATTATGCAATCCAACATTTATTTGTCCACTGACGTCATCAAAATACAGATCGCGCCATCTTTTTTCTGGTTTCAACACCACCAAAGGAAAGGTTATTGTTTTTTAATATAATTATGCTTATGTTTTAGAAAATGTTAAGTATTCCAAGTTATAGTATGAAGTTATTTTAATCGATGTTCAAATTTCCATCCTTTGGAACACACTATTTGTGAAGGAAATGTGTACAAAAGGTTTTCCATTGGAAATATAGGAAACAAAATTACTTGACGTCCACCTTAATTGTGTGGGATAAGGGCGATGGAATGGATCCCGATCTTAAGTCCTGACTTTTGACTCCATTTGTACCATTTTCAATAGGGTTTCTCTCCCGGTGGTCCCCTAAGACATACTAAAATTTCATCGAAATCGAACCATTTTTACGCACCTTATGACGCATAAGGGCAATGGAATGCATCCCGCTCCTATGTCTTGACCTTTCACTCCACTTCACCCATTTTCAATAGGGTTCGTGCCCAGGTGGTTCCCTACCGCATAGTAAAATTTCATTGAAATCGAACCATATTTACAAAAGTTATGACGCATAAGGGCAATTGAAGAGATCCCGCTCTTATGGCGTGACCTTTTACCCCACTTCACCCATTTTCAATAGGGTTTGTCCCCTGGTGATCCCCTACCACATACTAAAGTTATCGTACCGACAGACGGACGGACGGAAAAAGTTGGAGCACATACGCTTCTTCAACTTACGGTTGGAAAGCGTAAAAAAGACATGCAAAGGCTACAGACAACTGAAATCAGCATGTAAAGATGCATGCTTGGTGTTACCAGAAGAGATAAGAAGAGGAACCCATGCATAAGTAAAATGACAAGAGTGGAAGATATCATGATCAGACTAAAATCGCTGAAATGGCAATGGTTTTTGATTTTGGTAATTGTGGGTACCAGGGGTATCCAGTTTATTGCTATCATGGGATACATACATAGGAGATATCATTGAATAGTGTAACATAGAAAACAGAAGCCGCCCCGGTGGCGCAGTGGTCTAAGCGATGGCTTCTGATCATTCGTCCGAAAGGGGTCCGGGTTCGAATCCCGGTGAGGCATGGATGTTGTGTTTGTCTTACGGCACTGGCTCTCTCCCTTCCCTGGAGCCAGTGACCCTACATTAGGGACGGGCGACTGCTTGTAGCCCATTGAGTTGCTCACGGTGGTCGCTAAACCTCCAATCAAAAAAAAAAAAAAAAAAAAAAGAAAACAGAAAGAGAAAAAATCTGGTATATCTACAACACAAACTGGAGAGCAAACAGAAGAATGCATCCATTTGCACATGTAGTAAAAAGACGATGTACACAAAGAAGGGAAAGCAGATCGGCATATCATTTGATACAAAGTAAAACATGAGCAAGATAATAAGCATATAAACAACGGTATAAGAACAAAGTGAACAAAGCCGCCCCGGTGGCGCAGTGGTCTAAGGCGCTGGCCTATGATTATTCGTTCGTAAGGGGTCCGGGTTCGAATCCCGGTGAGGCATGGATGTTGTGTTTGTCTTACGGCACTGGCTCTCTCCCTTCCCTGGAACCAGTGACCCTAAATTAGGGACGGGCGACTGCTTATAGCCCATTGAGTTGCTCACGGTGGTCGTTAAACCTCCAATCAAAAAAAAAAAAAAAAAAAAAAGTGAACAAATTTAGTACGAAAATAAACCGCGACAGAGGAAAACACTAGCATATCTAAGACATCCGTGTGGCCTGAGAACAAATGTGTTAGTGCAAAATGCAGATCAAATAGCAGGGAATGTAGTTGGTAACCAATGCGCCGACGAGACTTTAGAGCGTGAAGAAAATAGTGCATGTGAGGTTGTATGGGATCCGCAGTTGAGGCATCGCGACGAGTCAGTGCTCAGAGTGAAATGCGGGAAAGAAAAGGAAAGGGATTTGCGCACGAATGGAAATGAGAAAACTGGGAAAATGAAGCTTGTGGGAGAAGAAGAAATCAACCTTTTCCCAAGTGCGCCAAAGAAAGTGTTGCAAGGAAGTGCTCTGATGGGAGAGAACGTCGAGTTCAGTGAGAAGGAAAAATGCAAGAGTTTGGCATCTCTACTGGAACTCGGGAAACAGGAAAAATTGATCATGTTTTGTTATGTTCCATGTGTATTTATGCTGCAGGTGGTAAATGCAATAGTCCTTGGGTTCTTTCAGTTCTTGCTATGGAACTTGAAAGGTATCCGTAGCAAGGGGAGGCTTGCGTGTAGCAGTTGAGTGATAAGAATTTTTATCATTCGGCAAGACTTCAGGTTACGGACAGGAATGGAATACGGACATGATTTATGATTTTGAAATTGTAAATAGCATATTGAGTTTGTATAAAAATGTGTTGCATGTGTTATGTAGGCAAGTATCTCACGTCTGTCGCGGAGCGTACGCAAAGGGTTAAATTCGGAAAAGATGGCGCAGGAGTTGGGATTATAATTTTTCAGGATATAATCCGGATAGTACTAGGAGATGTACTGAATCAGAATGTGTTGTAAGCCTAATGTGTGTGAGTTATGTAGTGTGACGTGCCAGCCCAGCAGGACGCACACGACATAAAAGCAGATAACAGCGATAACGAACGTCCGCGTAGCTCAATTGGTAGAGCGACTTATTCCGGAATGAGGGGACCCGTATTCGAGCCCCGGCGTGGACTAAAAATGACGGAGAAATTTACTTCGTTATAGCAGAGAGAGAAAGGTTCTTCGTCTTGGCAGATGTCAGTCCGAGAGAGAACGTAGTTCCCTAACTGAATAGCAGTGGTAAGCCTGTTCGAGGAACGAGAATCGGTAGTCGCTCAGCGCAGTTGTCAGTCGTTCGACCCACCGGTTATGGATTGAAAGAAATTGTTATCGAGAATTAACCCAAATGGCAGAGAGTCAGTCCGTTCAGGTTAATCATTACAGAAGGTGAATTTCGAAACAGGAATGGGTCGGTTTAACCAGCGAAGTGTATTGCGAAATATGAGAAGGCAAAGCGTTTATAGCGAGTTATGGTTTCATCTTGTTCGACGCAACAGGTATTCGTCTCTGAGCTGTGATGTTGGCCACTCTCGACGTGCTTCGCACACGCTGACTGTGAAATGCTCGGACGAAATAAATTTTCATACGCTGGAAATGGCGTCGTCTGTATTACTGATCGACATCGACCTATCCTGCCAATCCTGGATTGGTCAAGACTTTTCTCCGTATTGGAATTGTGGACGCTTGGACCTGCAGCAAGGAAATTCTGTTCACGAATGGAAGAGTTTCCCTCGAGAGCGTATTACCGTGGCTGGGTCGGAAGGAGACAGGTGTTCTCGGTAAGCTGTCGAAATTTCGATGCGAGCGAAGTTAACGGATATCGATGCCGTATCTACCGCACTACTAAATCTTGTTCAGCCGTAGACGTTGCGCCTGAAACGTACCTAGCAATGTGGTTGTTGTGCATGGATGTTTACACGGCTTTCAGGGAGTGAGCTCTGTGTGAATTTTGGATGTCGGAAGCATCCTGGTATTGGGCTGTTAAGGAAATTGGGTTGATTTCCTTGGGTTGGCGATGTGGTTTGCCAGGTGTCGGGAACGTAGCTGTCGCGCCAGTGGTTCAGTATGGGTACTGTGGAGACCCGAATGTTTGAATTTTTCCCGATGGCTCGGGAGGTGAGGGCGTGGAAATGAGGAATCCCAAGAAAATGGGAAAAACTTTCTTTTGCTGTGACGGGATATGAACTTGGCCTAGTGTGGTATTTGCTTTCAGTGTTTGTACAGTGCTGGTGTAGTGCTTGTAAAGTGTTTGTACAGTGTCTGTACAGCGTTGGTGTAGCATTTGTATATTATGCATAGAAAGAAATGGTTTAGTGATAGTTTGCAGTGTAGTGCTTTGTACCACAGTACGGGTACGGAAGGGCAGATGTTGTTGAGGTAGATAAGGTGGACCTTGCAAAGGATTCAAGTGAGGCCTGTCGAAATTACAAAAGATATTTGGGGAGGAGCCGTAGGCGCCTAAATGTGAGCGAATAAGGTGATAGAGGAAACTACAACTTAAGGGTTGACTGGGATAATGGTGTTGGATTGAGTTGGTTCCACATGTGAGAAAAGGTAGCACTCAATGGCTGCTTCGGGAATTGATAAGAGTAAAGCGATAGGCCCAGAAGAGGAATTCTGGATTTCTTGGTAGAGGGGCCGATGTTACGACCCACCCCTTCCCTTAATTAGGGAATTAATGGGCGTGGTGGATGTGTGAGGCTTGATTGGAGTCAAAGTGTAAACATCAGAGAAAGTTTTATCTGGAGGATAAAATAGAAAGGTGGCGAATAATTCCCTCTGGCTGGGTGGTCTAGGGTTCCTAGCGCGCTGTTAGGTCATAAATATCAGAGCGCAGCTAACGGCTAGCCTAAGCAACATGGACAGGGAAGGAGTTACGTTTCGAAGAGGGCCACTTGTGTAAATGAATGAAGATGGGGGACAAAAGGTTTAGCGAATAATCGTAAATTCGTCGATTGTTTGGGGCATTTTCGAGAACAACTGCTCTGTGCGTGTGTGGTCCGTGCTGAAAAATAAGATTTCGCACTTGGCAAGAAAATAAGGAAGAAAGTTCAGTTGTCTGTACGCTCTCCGATGTGAAAGGCTGGATGCCTTGGATCTTCTATATGAATTGGGAAATGAAGCAGCGAATTTCCGGGCATTTGGTAAGAAACGCAGACGACAACTCGGGGCAGAGGGAGATGCCACTTTGTCATAAAGACAGCAGAATGCCTAAATGCGCGTGATAAAGTAGCAATTTTTTGGCCGGGAGCCTAATGGAAATCAGCGACTGGTTGGCCCAATGACAGCAAAGTTACAGAGAAATTCTGAAGTTGGCGAGTAGACGTTGGTCGAAGCTAAGCCAAGCCGAAGATCTGGTTCGAGTCCAACTACGGCAGTGTGCAATCATCATCCTCTCCCTGAAGCGGCGAAGGAGGCGAGCTGGTCATGCGGGCCGAAGCGAGGCCCCACGTGTGTGAGTGTGTGTGGCTACGTAAGCAGCGCAGATACTACGTGTAAGTGTGACGGGATAAAACCGGCGCAAGGAAAATTGGTAGCGTAAGAGCGGTGGCTTGGATGCCTAACAAATATACAGGTGAAAAGTTAAATCAATGTTTTGGATATATTCTTGACAGGATCCATGTAAGTAGAAACGTTGTTTCTATTATAACTTCTGTTACGCAATTACTTGAGGAACTGAACTAATATATTGCAAGAACTGAACTGAGAAATAGTAAGACTGAACTATGGAATTTAAGTTCATTAAAACTATCTCGCGGGAACTGATTTAGGTCAAAGTTGACCCAATACTTATGTTCAGAAGACAGCTAAATTTTTTTCGTATGTGTGCCATTGTTATGTTTTTATAGCCAATTAAATATTTGTTTAGGCTTTTCACTTAGTCATAGAACACATTATTTATGTGTACGCATGTGATTGATTCAAATTGTTTAAGTGTATGCCCATATAATACAGTTTTCGCGCCAAGAACTACGTCGAAGGATCTCAGAGAAGAAATATACTAATTGCTCGGCTACGGTTGTTAAATTGATTGACCGCGGTGGGATAATGGCCTACTGTTGTAATGTAATATTTCGGTGGCGAGCGGTGAATGCATAACGTAACTCGGCCCGGTACCGTAACAGTTCTTTGATATAGTAGATATAGTAAAGTTATCTAAGAAACACTTTTTCACATTGTGATCGGTAACTGACCGCCTCTCTTCACATTTAAAAAGTGTTGATTGATTGTAGACTACAAGTTTATATACGGTACTCTGAGGAACATAAGAATTTCATTTTGTATGAGGTTTCTGCTTTTTGTTATGGAAATATCATTCTGTACTTGTATAGGTTTTTAAAAATTAACTCTCGAAGAAGTGCTGCTATCTTATTTGAGTACCACTGAGATTTGAAATTCAACGTTTTACTTCCGTTAGCCCATTCGAAGCTCACTAGTACTGACCAATGCCTGCACGCAAGCTTCAGAAAATTAGCACCTTGGAAACATTTGCAGCTATATTGAGGTTTGCTTTCTTTCTTGCAGTGCCAGTGCTTTCCCATTACTCTCCGCAGAAAAGCAGTGCAGCCGTTTCGGTGGCACAGTGGTCTAAGCGCTGGTTTATGACCAGTCGTCCGAGATGGTCAGGCTGGGTTCGAATCCTAGTGAGGTATGGATGCTGTTATTACTTTACGGCACTGGCTCGCTTCGTTTCCTGGAAGCAGTTGCCCTGAATTAGAGATGGGCAACTGCTCAACTGTTTATAGTCCATCCAGTTGCTCAGGGGTCGTTAAAACATCAAACAAACAACAAAACATGCCAGGAAACCTCCGATAAAATGAAACTCATATACATTACGTAACTGCTCATGGTTCTGGCGACGGAAATAAAACAGTTATTTGAGCTCAGTAGCTTTTTAGTGGTACATTAAAAATTATGTTCAGTTTTCGACTTATTGTTTTTATCTGTGCGTTCGTGTTTCGACTGCAAGTTCGGAATCTTGGCATCTTGTTGAAGTTTTTGTCTCTTGTTTAAAGTTTTTGCCTTTGCTTTATCTGCCACTTTATTGCTCTTCTGTTGTAAACTTTTGTTGTTGTTGAGTATCCGTGATTTGTTCAAATTTGACGGATGAATTTTGTTTGCTTTCGAGGCATCTGGAAAAGTTCATTGGTTTCCCAAGGCTACCTACCGGTGTTGTGTTGTTGCTGTCTTTCACCTTTAAGAATGTTATGTTGTGACTATATCTAATGTTCTTTTTCTTGAAGAACGTTGGCAACTAGAAGGCATTCTAAAACAGCGTAAAATAATTTGTAACACGAAGACAAAGATATAGCAGAGGTATCAGAAATTTCTAAGATCCTCAACTTAGGATCGAAATGTGGACTAACAGATAAAACATGATGCCGAACAAGAAACACTCCTTTTGCAAATACATTAACAGATTCTAAGAAGTACAGAACATTTTACAAACTTCTAATATCCTTCTGATATTCTTCATTTCTATGCGGCAATTGTGAAGGTGCGATGTCACATCATTACAGAACTTTACGCTGGTTGAAGAGACTCCAGGAAATGACTTAATCCTGGATGTAAGTCCGAAATTCTGCTTCTCTGATAACTCTTCTTTTGCCTATTCTGTTCAAGATAGCATGATTACATGCGGTGTCATAAATTCCAAATTTTAGTTCATAATTCATTCCTTTCAGGCGTAAACGAAATCAAACGTTTATTCTCAAAACAGAAATTCATTGTCCGTTTCATATTTTCAAAATGAAAATGAACCAATGTTTATCCCACAAAACAATATTCTATCATTTATGCTCCCGGATACGAGAACATCGTTTTGAATAGTAAAGTTCAGAAGACATTGCTTCTGTAGCAATAACAAAATCCATAAATTTTTTTCTCATCTGCGTAAAAAAGGAATGGAGAAAACAAATTAACATTTATTATTTAAATTTTAGATTTTCTTTTCTCAGATAATTTGAAAATCACACTGGTCACCCCGGTGGCGCAGTGGTCTAAGCGATGGCTTTGTAAAGGTTGCGTTGACCTGTACTCCGTGTTTGACATGCGTTAGTTAGTGTTATTTTGTGTGTGTGTGCCGTAAGTTTGTGTATGTCCTGTATTGTGAACATTTCATGTGTCGATTGAGTCCGACCTTGACGTCCTGTGGGTAAAACTTTACTTGTACTAACTATTTTTCCGTCCTGGCTTTGCCCAGAGTCGAGTTTAGCAGGCCAGCCATTGCAAATGGCGGCGACCGAATATGATAGTCCAGGTATGAAGCTTGATAGCAAAGCTCCGCCTCCACCTGGCCACCTTCGGTCTTCGTCATTACCTCACGCTGCTGGTTTCCAAGCAGCGTCATCTGATGTTACCACCTCTTCTTCCAACTCTATGGAAGTTTATTGCCCGATGTTCTCCACCACAGTGACATCTTTAACTTCTTCAGTATCCGTTGCCTCTGGTACTTCATCTGCTCCTGCGAGCACGGCGTCTCGACCTTCCCCATCTACGCCTACTCCTACGGCAACTCTTCCTTATGCTTCCGTTGTGAAAGGTACCAGTTCATCTTTCTCTACAGCGAAGAATCCATGTACAATGCCTATTGATATGATTGTCACTAGAGACAACAAGAAATTTCGCATCGAAATCCCGGAAACTTCGCTGCTGGGCAAGAGGTTTTACGCACACAGAAACGTGGCATATGTTTTGACGCCCTCCCGGACACCAGCCTTATAAAATACTCCTTAGCCGTTCGCCAAATCCTCCCTTAGGAAGCGATTACCCATATGGCGAGAAAACCTTGGACTGTTCTCATCTATTTTGCGACGCCAGAGTTTGCGGAGCGCGTCTTATCTGAATTACTGCATGTTGGGGATCATACCTTACTTGGAGTCCCACCCACGCAGCGCCCCGTACTTGTGACGTGCTATCTCGTACCGCAAGAAATCAAGGACCATTACTTAATGGCGGCCCTTTCCCATTGTGGAAAGGTAGTTGGTTCCATTTCCACTCTGTCTTCCGCACCAACAGACTCAGATGACAGGAACATTTTAAGTCTGCGTCGCCAAGCAAGGATCCTGTTCCCTACTGAAGATGCCATTGCTAACTGCCCTACTGACCTCACTGTGGTTGTGGGGAAGCATATTTTCCGGATCGATATCGTTACAGCCTTGCATTACTACCGCATGAGGGTTAAAACCAGACTCACCCTGGAATACTCCTTGGCGAAAGATATGGCACAATTGCCTGCCTTCTTCACAACATGGTCGCCGTGTCGTCCCTGGTTTCGGTTTTCTAGTGCCCAGACTGCTCATCTGCTGTTTTAATACTTTTAATACTACGTCGGAAACTTCTTTTTTTACTCTTCACTCACCATGTTTCCTCTTGAAACTGGACTGTGTTTGCTTCCTGCTGATGTCACCTTTTGTATCCAGTTCTCTTCATGCTCACAGTGACTCTCTGCTACCAGTGATTCCCATGCCACTAGAACTGCGCAAATTACTTCTATAAATTTGATTCGCTCCAGTGATGTTCCAAGACTTCAATGAACAATTATCCCAGAGCTACTAGTGTTTACAGCAAATAATGCAATGCCTGCCATTGCTCATTTGTACATTTACCATTTCATTATAAATATCTACATTTTGTTTTATTTCTCCTCTTCTCTCACACTGCGTGTGAATTTTTGGATGTTCAGTTGTAATTCTTTTAAGTGAATAAAAGCGAATATTGAAACTAAGCGATGGCGTATGACCATTCGTCCGGAAGGGGCCCGGGTTCGAATCCCGTGAGTCATGGATGTTGTGTTTGTCTTACTGCACTGGCTCTCTCTCTTCCCTGGAACCAGTGGCACTAAATTAGGGGCGGGCGACTGCCCATTGAGTTGTTCACGGTGGTCGTTAAACCTTCAATAAAAAAAATCATACTGCGTGAAGATTTTTCCTTCATTTTGTTTTACATTACATTTTAACAAATGATGTTGTTCTCTTTTAAAACAAAGCGACGTCCTTAGTATTTAGTTTTTGTATCTTCCCCTAGATTTATTTCGAATGATCAAACTTTCACAAAGCGTTCGCTTAGCGCTGATACAGGAATTCATTAAGAACGCTTTTTGGCTTTCCAAAGCTTATCTCATGTGCAATAGTTGTACAGTTTTCCTTGGGAAATGTGAAAATTTATCGTGTTGCAGGTGGCATCTCACCGATAAACCCACGGATGGCACACCATTTGGACAGACAGTTGTAAGTTGCTTGTTAAAGAAAGGAAATTACTTCAATAGAACGTTCGAAATTGACTGGCAGAATTCAGAGAACAGAGATCATGTATGTGTAGAGGATTTTAGGAAGGGAGTGTCTGACCCCAGGTCTTAAGCAACCCTTATAAACAGGAAGCTAGTCGTCGGAGAAGGCAATGTGTCGTGCCATTCCGTAGTCCAGGTGCGGAGTTCAACGGGCCATTGCTTCCGCACTCGCCGGTGGTGTAACGTCAATGGTAATCGGAGCAATGGACGCCGTGCGACAAGTCCCCGCTCCTGCAGACGACGTCCAACGGTACGTGCTGACACAGGTTGAAAGGGGATGTAGAGCATTGTCATTTTCATGTAGGACTTCCGTCCACAGTGAGTAGAGTTTAGGTCCCTAGCCACCTACAGCGAGATCGCCTTTTGGGCAGGACGCAGAAACGGAAGGAATGAGAGCAAGTCTAGCGACTTTTGACAGAACAGTTTGTAGTGAGATTAGAGTACAGTAGATGGCGCCACCGTACAAGTACGATATTGCACATAGATGGGTGAGGACATAGGAAAGGATACCCATTTAACCAGTGGGTCCAGCCTGGGGGCCGTCACTTAACGTGCTCGTCCGATGCACGGCGGATATTCAGCGATTGTTAGTAAATCACACCATCTCTGAAAGATCAGCCCAGGCTAGAACCTGGGGACCCAGCATCGACAATCTGAAACACTAACCACTAAGCCATCCGCGGCTCAAGGTTGAAAGGGGGAGGAAGACACCCTTATTTATTACCGGGGTGCCAGTACCCGGGGGCTGGTAGAATTACTTTTAATGATGTTACAAATGCAATTCACAATTTAAAATCTGTAGAAAACGAAAATGTAAATCAAAAGATGCTTAGCTAAGTTTAAACCACTATTGTAATTCCGTCACCTATTGATACATATCTTAAGAAACCTGACGCAATCTATCAATAGCTATCAGGCAACGAACGAGGCAAAAACACATTGTTTTTCTTGACCATAGACCAAAGTCGAATATTCATCAAACCCTAGATATCTGTACTCATCCACAATACTAATTCTTGTTTCCTATTCATGTTTTTATCGGTACTTTATTGTTTTCTTCACCTTCAAGGCACGTGTCGCAAATGATAAATGGGACAATTTGTGCTGACGGTGAATTCTTCAAACAATTCTGTTTTAATGCGACATTTCAGTTTCAGAAAATAAACATGGCACGGTAAGTAAAGTTATATATATGTATTTAGCTCCAAAAAGTCTGCCTCTTTTCCCATTAAATAGGTAATAGTTATTTATTAAAATAGTATGACAGTTTATATTTCATTTTGATTTATTGGTGAATCCCACAACAGGCGATGAATTTAATACTGTAAGTTGACATCTCTCAAATCATCATAAGAGCAAAAATAAAAGCAAAAATACCAAACAAATATTGATAAGTAACACACTGAAAATATTCCGACGAAATCCAGAAAAAAGAACAGGATTTTCGAACCTCACTGAATATACATATACGATTTGGAAGATTTTTTTTTATTGGAGATTTAACGACCACCGTGAGCAACTCATTGGGCTATAAGCAGTCGCCCGTCCCTAATTTAGGATCACTGGTTCCAGGGAAGGGAGAGAACCAGTGCCGTAAGACAAACACAACATCCATGCCTCACCGGGATTCGAACCCGGACCCCGTTCGGACGAATGATCAGAGGCCATCGCTTAGACCACTGCGCCACCGTTGCGGCTGGAAGATTTTAGACGGCATTGTACTGGATAACAATGGGAAATTTAAATGGATTTCAAAACTGAACAAAATATTTGAAATTCCACATAATTCGGAAAATCAATGAAAATCCACCATAAGAAAAGACATCACAGCATGACTGAATACCAAATGTGACAATATTGCTTAACAAGAGAGAGAAAAAGAGAGATACATTAGGGTTCGACGATGCAATGATCTCAAAACAGCATTTCGAAACATCCAAAATTTAAGACGTAACTGCGATATCACTAACGAAATCTTCGCCTACTTCAAAAGCGACAGCAAATGATAGAAAGGTTATTTTTCCGACGATAGTAAACATAGCTCAATGACCTAAGCGTTTGAATTCTTTCCCAGGTTTGAATTCTTTCCATATGAATCCCGCATGGGTGATGCGTTTGTGCTTTGGCAGTAGACTCTCTTCCCTCTCGGGAACCAGTGACACTAAATTTAGACCGGGTGGCTTCATTTAAGCCATTGAGTTGCTCACGGTGATCATTAAACACTCAAACAAACAAAAAATGTAGGCATAACGTCTTCCAAATGGCGCAAATTTCTTGATTGTGCAAATAACTTTTTTCTTCAGTGTTGGACTTCCATATGCTCTGAAAGTTAGAAAAGTACATTCATGTATTATTTAGGGTGACCGTCCCTTTGTAAGAGGACAGAACCAGTCCAAGACACATACAGAGGAATTATTTCTCACCTGGTAGAAAGCAGTTAGCGTTGAAAGTTAGCTTTTTAGCCCTCCCCCAGTAGACGACCTATAAGTCTAAAAATGGGTTATTCTTCTTGATTGGTGATTTAATGTCCACCGTGAGAAACTCAGTGGGCTATAAGCAGTCCTCTGGTTCTAAGGAAGTGAGAGAGCCCGTATCCTAAGACAAGAACACTATCAATGCTTCACACGGGATTCGAGCTCGGACCCATCTCCGATGAATAGTTGGAAGCGAAAGTTTCGTATCGCTGGGTCTCCGGCTTAGCAAGCGGTTCTTAGGAAGTAAAATACGTAATTTCATGTTTTATGATATGGATGTTTCAAATGGATGTTTTAATGTATGTTAAATGAGAGGCGACTTTCTCGTTTAAGAACATCTGTTGGACACCACGAACGGAATATGAAATCAGAATCCAGTTATATTACTGGACCAAAATTATTATAGCGAGATTTGCAAAATTAACAGCCTAAAACAAACAAAACATGAAATAATAGAGGAAGAATAAGTCAATCTGGACTTATGATAACTCTACATGTGTCCTACTTTGAAATTATGTATAATTTGAAATTCTTCATGCAACACCATTTTACGCTTTTCGTTTGATTTATTTCTGTTCTTTCGTGATATCTCAAAATTCGACGCTCCATTTGGATACACTAATATAAAGTACAATAAACTTTTGAAAAGGACATATATCTCCCGTTCCCCCTCCCGCCATTGTACATTGGAGTGAAAATTCTGACAGAGGGCAGAACGATGCGAAAAAGTGTTCACTTTCGATTTCAAAGAGTTTTCGGAAGCTTAGTAAAACGTACAGTAGTCTCTGAAGAGTCAAAGATATATAATGCTAAAAGAAATAACTTAGTACAAGGAACTATTTATGAAAGTATAGAGAATGCATGCAAAGTGGTGTATGATTTATTTTACCTACATGTTTGAAATGGGTATTTTTTTTATCTCCTGCTCTTTTATGTTGTAGTTTTAGGACACACTTTCTGTAAGTTACCGATGAGAATTGCAAGGTATTTCCAAACTGAATCACAAAGAGCGAGTGAGCTACGTGTCTTTAACTGTCAGGAGTTTCTCTTGAGTTCCTAGAAACAGAGTAACCTAAAAGAGGTGCGTACTATCGTTATATAGCAAAGATTCAAATAATTGAAACCAACTAACTAAACTGAGATACGTAGATGTAAGAGCTCTTACCATCTCATAAATTTTTGCCCACATGATTCATAATGTTTGTCAGAATACCATACGGCTGCTTACACCGAAGAGCTAAAACATTATTACCAGCGCGTCTTTATGCAAATCGAAACAATTGCAGGTAAGCGACGACGCGTGTGAAAGTCAAGAAACGGTGTCAATATCTCCTGACACTGATCTCTGTTAATCAGTGTTATTCTTCTCCTTCAGATGCGAAAGGCAGCGGACTTAAGCGAGATTGACAAATGCCAAATTGCAATGGCCAGACGACTGAGTGAGAGCATTTCCGAGACGGCAAGGCCTGTGGGGTGCTCATGTTCAGAAGTGGTTAGTACCTTCAAAAAGATGTCCGAGGAGAAATAAAAATCAAACAAACACGAACTGCCTACAAGGTATGGGCGGACAACGGCTCATCTTTGCTAAAGGTGTGCGAAGTATATCCAGTACGGCACGAGCCGACAGAAGGGATGCTGGGGAGAAACTCGCCGGTAATTTGAATGCTGGTGACGGGAATAATGTGTCACAACACACATTATATCAAACATGCTGAAAATGGAGCTGCAAAACCGCAGGCCTCTCCGAGTACCGATGGTAACACCGGTTCACTGTCGAAAGCGCTTACAAAGGGCATGTGACAATAAAAACTGGACCTTCGATAATTGGAAGACCGTCGTCTGGTCACAGGAATCTCGTTTTCTTTTGCACGATGTGGACGTGTGCGTCGTTTACCCGAGAGACTCTTAGCACCAGGATGTACTGTGGGATGAAAATAAGCCGATGGGCGAAGTGCAACGTTTTGTCATATGTTTTACTGGGAAACCCTGAGTCCAGTTATTAATGTGCAGAAAACTATGACGTGTGCCACCAAACTAAACATCACTGCAGATCAGATACATCCTTTTATGGCACCGGTATTCTCCTCTAGTAGTGCCTTCTTTCAGTTGGAAAATGCACCATACCACACTGCCCGGATTGTTCCAGAATGGTTCGTGGAGCATCAGAAAGGTATTTCCCTGGCCAACGAATTTCCCAGACATCAATCTAATCGAGCATCTGTGGTTTGTATTGGAACAGCAAATCCGATCTGTGGCATGCTCAATCGCATAATTCACAAGAGTTAAAGGATATGATAGTAACGTGTTGGTACCTGATACCACAAGACACCTGTAGAAATCTTGTAGCTTCCATACCTCACCGGATAAAGGCTGTTTTGGTATCACATTGAGAACCAACATCATATGGTCATACGTGGTCATAATATTTTGGCCCTTGGGTGTGTACAAATAAAAAAAATTCTGATCACTATTTTCACGCTTTCAGCTTGACGCATTTGTAAATGTGACATCTCTCAGAATTTGTTATACATTTTTGTAATGATCATTAAAGCAACTAGTTTACCATCCAGCCCATTCGTTATTTTAACGCCCCGGTGGCGCAGTTGTCTAAGCGGTGACTGCGGCCATGCCAAATACGACTGAAAACAGACAGATTCCCAGGTAAGATATGAGTGGTCTGTTTGTCTTATGGCGCTATCTCTCTTCTTCCTGAAAACAACATACCCAAAATTAGGGACGCTCGACTGTTTACAGCCCTTAGAGTTGCTCACGGTTGCCGATAAACGCAAAGAAAAAAGCATTACTTACTCTAATGACCTTTCCAATGAACTGAATACTATGCTCCACTTGAGTGAGGATGTGTTTAATTCGCACATAATTGGTTCCCAATATTAAAGTTCTTCCGAAAAGTTGTTGTGCTCTGAACATTATCCTCAAAGTGTTCACCACAAAAGCACTTTTAATTCGCTTTGAATATTCAGAAAAAGGAATGCTTATCAATAACACATTTATCGTTAGAGTCTTCTTATCTTTAAGAGACAAATTAGTGAGAAAAAAGAATCCTTCTGACTTATGCAAAACGTGCAGTTATGTGCAGTCCAAAAGCTCTAGTGATTTTCCATTTGTTTGCGTTATGTATAGCATATTGAAAAAACCTAAATTAAAATTATAACGTAGAAAGTTTCATAAATTGTTTTTGTATCTTCTAAAGCCAGTATAATGTCTAAACCACAATCATTGATACAGTACTCAAATAATCAATGTATTCCGAATGGTGTCCTACTGGCTTAGTGACAGTTTATATTTTTTACAAGATCAAAGTGCTAACATGATAGACTCAGTTCTTATATCTTTACATCAGATGCTTGTAAATATAATAATAACATATTTTAAACAATCAGCCGTAGATGTGATAAATTCTTTGTTATTTATAATAATAAAATTACCGTGTCTGTCTGTCTCTCATTCGCCTACAGAAGAAACTACTGAACGCAGGGAATTTGAATTTGGATGACGCCTTCAGGAAAACATGGTGGTATACACCAAAGATCTATTCTTTGAGATTCGAATTTTCAAATTTTTAAAGAATTCAATCGTTGTTAAAATACGTTCATGCTATATACTGTGCCATAACGTTACGCAACAATAATTCATTTCAGTGTTAAACAATATTATTTCATTACACTCTTGCACAATAATATTTCACTACGTTTTGCTTAAATGCAATTATTACCATTGAATTATTGTGCATAAACCACGGGAACCTCACGCCAAACGTGATAGAAGCTATTATGAAAAGCCATTTTTGTTGGTGTACCAATTTATATGGGCCAATCTTTCACACACCTATGGATGGCTTTAACGAGGCAGACTAATGCTACAAACCTACGCGGAAGAACAACTGCTAGAGAACAGAAATGACAATATTAATAGGTTGTGCCAAAAGTTTTTGGAGTGTAGTTCCAAAGCGTGCATTACTTCGCCGGAGTTCCCGGTGGGTTTGTTTAAGTTTCAGACCGTTGTACTCCGTGTGTACCATTATAAATACTTGACGTAATCTGGATCCCCCAACACTTGGCAATGGAACACGACTAACTTTCAAGAAACTCATGCCAATGTCATTGATAACATTTGACATGAGTTTCTTATTGGTACCAAATGTCATCAATTAGAAACTCATGACAAATGCCATCAATGTGAGTGATATGCATTTCGATCGTCCCATCTGACCTTTTATTTAGTATAACAGCTTGCAGTTTCCCGTTTGTCTGAATTTTCTATGGGTATGAACAAGCACAGGGAGCATATTGCACTTTACATCTACTTTTTAAAACCAGTCCTTCCAGAAATTTCACTTGATATTAAAACCAATGCTATCATGAAAGAGAATAGATCAAACTACTGGAGAAGGCGTATTTTAATTACTAGGTATGTTCTTAACTGGATTTTATGGACAAAATTTCTCAATTTCGTTTCTTTTTTTCCTTTTCCACTTTAAATTTATGAATAAATCCACTTAAAACCCATCAAAGGAAACAGGTGTTGCAGAATTTTTAAGTGAATTTTAATAAACAGCTGTGACGTATATCCCTTACTTAACTTTCTTTTACAGTTTCTTTCTCTTATGTAAATTTGGTAATTTCTTGCACATATTTTTCACTCTGAACGTCGTATTCGAATCTCAAAGTTTCTTGTACTTTATGGAAAGGGCTGGCAGTTAGTCACAGTGTAAATATAACGACAAGATTGGTGTAGTGAGTAAGAGGGATAAGCGAACTTATCAAACGAATCTCATCTGAGATTCTATGAGATTGTCATAATCTGTTCATTACTGTGGACCTGTTATTATGTATTACAACGAGTAGTGAATTTGTAGTAGTAGCATTAAATTTTCAATCATAGAGTACAATTGTGCAGCTCTCGATTACAAAAAGAGAATCGTTGGAATTTCAGTAAATGTAGTTAGAAGTTAATATCTCTGAGTCCGTTAGGCGCAATTAATAGCATTTTTAAAATACCAAGGAAAAACAAAGGGAATAAATGAAATATTGTACTTGTCGTGTGCGGAAAACTCCCACACTCATGTTAATTAACACAGCAATCGGACATCGCTGTGTTAATTAACATGACGCATTTACCACGTATTGTGAGAAGAATAATTCTTCAACTCTGAATCCCACACTCATGTTTAACGTTCTTTTTTTTTTTTTTTTTTTTGATTGGAGTTTTAACGACCACCGTGAGCAACTCAATGGGCTATAATCAGTCGTACGTCCCTAATTTAGGGCAACTGGTTCCAGGGAAAGGAGAGAGCCGGTGCCTTAAGACAAACACAACACCACTGGGATTCGAACCCGGACCCTTTATGGATTAATGATCAGAAGCCATCGCTTTGACCACTGCGCCACATGGCGGCTGTTTGACGTTCCTGATCTGTGTTCTGCTTATTGTTTGACACTAAACCACATTTTACTTTTGAGTTTGGATTATGTGACACGCATGCAAAATAAACCGTTTCTCAATAGCTTTACGCCTCTCGGTAGTTGAGTGGTCTGAACCACAGGCTTATTCCCATTCGTGCAAGATGGGCCGAATTTGAGACCGGGATGAGGCATCAAGCGGGGCGCTTGCCCGATGCCGCTGGCATTGTCCTTGCCATGAAACCAGTATCCACAAATTGGGAACTGGTGACTGGGTATAGTCCTCAGAATTGCTCATGGTAGTCGTTAAAAACAATATATAATGCAAAAAGAACCACCAAAAAACAGCTTTACGAACGCCAAAAAATTGGTAAATTTCTGGCTTTTTGTTGAATTCATTGCACTTTCTTCCCAAAGGTTCTGACGTATTTATAGCCGTTGCCACTAAAATTAGTAACGGTCAATAGTTCATAGCTTTAGAAACGGTTTAAAATCGGAAACCTACAGGAAAAAATATTGATTTCCTTTTCCTTATAAGACATGAACGCTAACAGCTATAGTCAAAATATCAGATGCAAATGTTTAATTATAATGTAAATGGAAAAATAAGTTTAAATGGAATAAAAAAGTTTAAGGACTAACATTGTATTTATGAAAAACTTTTAACATCAATATTTCTAGAAGAGAAAATATTAGTTTTCCAAGATTCATTGGCTATCTAAAACCGCACATTTCATTTCAAAAGTTCGGTAATCCAAGCTTTATTCACAGAAAGTATTTTTCATGAAAAGAGAAATAATGACGATGTAACGAAACCCATTGCTCTGTTTTTGTTTCTTGTTTTCATTTCCAAAAGCTTTTGTGCAGGAATTTGTGTTTAGAGCATGCATTGCAACAAAAACGTTGATACATGCGCTTTACAAAATAAAATCTTTAGGGATAGTTTCTTCGACCAATACAAACTTCGCTGAAAGTGGATTGAATTGGGAAAATATACAAATAACTCATTAATAAGAAGGGCAACAGATAATTGTTTGATGTCAATACATCTTTTACATTTCGTTTTATTTATTTATTTTTTTAATAATGCTCAAAATCATAAATCTCGAATGCGAAAGTTTTGATAATGATGGTAGCTCTTCAGAATCAAACTGTACAAACTGCGCGCAAAACAAATGATTTCAAATGTAACTAAAAATCAATTAATAACGGAGATAAAAGTGAAATATAAATACGTACAATCCAGAGCTGTAACGACGTTCCCGTAAATGATGTAGTGGTTGCAAAATTGGACAAAAAAGAGGCACTGAATTCGCAATCAAAAGAGAAAGAGAAATGAAGAGATTAAAAACTGGACAGTGAACAGATAGGTAAATGCAAGGCTAAGAGCAGAAACAGAGTGTAGATTAGAAAGCCAATGGATCTACTATCTGTTCACAGTTCCCATCAAAATTTCTGTTGCGTGGCAAAGAGACGTGATAAAGTCAATCTGTTAGTAAGTTTCTCTGACATTCTATTTGGGAGGCCTTTAATCGTGCTGCTACGTTTTTAACTTTGAATGCGAAAACATGGCATGGTGAGTAACATCATGTAAAAACGTTTCTTATGTTCATGCATGTTTATATCAGTTGAAAAATTTCATTACATTATTGAATCATAACGACGTTATTTTCCAAAATCTTCGTCTTTTGCTTAACAACGGACCAAAACGCTAGTGAAAGTAAAAGCTAAAATATTCATAACGAATCTTTCAGGGAAATGTTCAACCTGAAATGAAAAACACTTGATTAGGAAAAGCCTTCTTCCATCAAGGTATACTGACACTGACGTTCAAACAGACGATATTTGACGTAGAAAAGATGTCCATCACAGGTTTATAGACAGGTTTCTGTATAGCGTATTAAGTTCTGTTAATTAAACTTTCGCACTCAGGCTAACAAAAAGTTGCGTTTGACCTTCTGCATGATGGAATAGCGTTAACAAAGATTGAGCTGAATGTGGATGTCTTATAATGCTGTTAAGTATTTATTCATTGATTTCGAACTTGCGTACACAAATATAAGCAGTCTTCAACTTAAACTGAAATATTGAAATTCTTATTTCTCTGTAATTTTATTGCTGAACCTAAGATTATAGGACAGAGTTAAAACATATAGCACTATATGAGTCAATCCTATGATTTAATGAGTATTTTAATTATATTCCATTTGGTATATGAATTTGTCACACAATAGTTTATCAAGTTGACATTCAATTGCAGTTTGTCAAGGCAAAATTTCAATTTCAGGACAAGCCGTGATTAATTTGTATTTCACCGGGAAAGGTATGAAGAGAATTCTGTTCTGAATTACAAAAGCGTTCATTAATAGCGTTCACTGCACTATTTTTTGATTTTTTTAAAATTCTGTTCCGCTTATTCACGTGCATAGTGCAATTCAAATATAAAGAATATCTTTATTTAGTGCGAATAAACGCCAACGGATGTGGCTTTTTTAAAAAACTTTTTGAATTAAAAAATTGTTAAATAAAGCATAGAACACACATAGCATTTAGAATAGGAAACCCAGGAAAGCAAGAACGTGTTTCGCAGCTTCAGAAGAAATACCCCCTCCAATACCATATATAAAGCAGAATATTTCAATTTAATCATTTGACGCATACATTTTCGAAAGCCTTAACTGGAGTTTTATGAACATCAGTATAGAATTAATGAAAAAGTTATTTTATGCAGAGAATTGTTTATTGATATTGAAATAAAATGGCCTTATGTTAAAAATTGTAACACCATGAGCTTCACCCATGCTATGAAAACTAAAGGATAAAAGAGTCCTTGATAAGGTGAACACATGGCTATAAATAATTTGAACAAATTTTATCGTGGTCATTCTTTTCTTTTCATTGTTTATTTCTCTTTCTCTCTTACCCAGATTTCAGTTGGTGTGAAGTTCAGTTGTCATCGTGGGCAATTATTAATTTCGGAGGAAGTACGCTTCGTCATTTCATCACTTTGCGTGATTACGATCTCATTTAATGCTGCTGACAAATTTACGGAACTGGGACAGCTTTATGACAGATTGAAGTGTTTCGCTTATGCACTTTGTTAACCAAATTTAATTTCTTACTGCAGTTTTCTTTCCTGTAAGAGTAAATTGTGAATGAGCTTTTTTCGTTTTAATTTGTTTCCCAATCTTCGCAATCACATAAGGCCATAGCAAATTGCCCGTCTTTAAATTAGAATTATTGTCCACAGAGAAGGTACAGAAGCAGCACCGCAGGAAAATCGTATCCCCATGGTTCTTTCGGGACTCAAACCTGAGGCCCAACTCCGATATTCTAGAAGTCTGTGCAACCGATCACTCGACGCCGTGGTAGTCTGCTATTTAGGGGAAAATAATATGTACCCTGCATAGTAGAGATCATTCTACCTGATAAACTGATACTAAGTTAATATACATTTTAAATAAGAAAGATGACACCGAATTATCTGGTGTAAGGACTTCATCTTGTAACTCGAAAGACCGTGTGATGATATAAAAAACAATATGCATCGAAAACATATTCGAGCAAATGAAATAATAAAACTAAAGGTTAATTATAACAAACAGAATTTTCGTCAAAGAGAATGCAGTCCAATAAAAAAGTAATTTCTTTAATCAATATTTTGGAATCGGAGAAACGGTTGTTTACAGAAATATCCATTTCGTCCCTACCAGAAAACCAAATTGCGGTAGCAGAAAACCCACGTCTCACAGAAAGAAATCTTGTCGTAGCAAAAAAATATTTGCGGTCGGAAATTCGAAACGAAAATCTGAGCCCAAACAGCATTAAAACTTGCAACTCCTTGTATAAAAACGTTGCATCATTAGAAACAGTAGATATCAGTAAATCTTTGTTGCAATGACTGCTGACACATGCAGAAATAAATTTTTCAAACCATGTTTTAGAAGCGAAACAATGACATCAGACCCAAACTATATTTCCACCCCTTAGCGGCATAACTGCGCAATATGAAAAAGTTAAAAGTTAACAAGAAACTTTTCCCATAATAAAGGCTCCCGACACAAATGAATTTTAGAAATCGTAGCTTTAGAAGAGAAAACGATCACGGAAAAATAATATGTATCTTCAACTCAGCACTATTTAAAATACGAAGAACGCGCGCTGCTCTTTGTACTGAATGCTACCTGGGTCCAAACAGTTTTTAAACACTTTTTTTTAGTAGCTGAAACATATTTGTAAATAAAAATATGCAATTTCACCTACTAGGGACCGAATTATATTTTCTAAAAATCAGAGAAAATCCGCAAAATATTTCATAGAACATATCCCACAGAAAACGTACAATCCAACTTTCAGACGCATCGAGAGAAACGGAATATACACAGGTGTCCAAAAGCTAAGAGTAGTTCAAAAATAAAAAAAAAAAAAGAAAGGAAAAGGGGATTTTTTTTTTTTTTTTTGAAAAAACAGCATTTAGAGCAAACACAAGGGGAACAAGAAACGTAATGAAGTACTGCACACAGGGCGCGTGAATATGCAAATACGAAAATCAAATCATGACGCAATACGATGTGACGAAACATAATTGGTATGAAAGGCGAAGCAGCACATTTGTGGAGTTAAGAAAGGCCTGCAAAATTGCTAAAAATGTCATTTTTGCCGTTCTCACGCCCAGCTAGTAGTCGAATTTATTTGTTATTAAAACTGTATGTTAGAAAGACAGCAAGTGGATATGTTTACGCGGTCAGAATATCGGAATGCGGCCAAACGCAGAGTAATGTTACCAGAACTGTTGGCGTGAATCAATCCAATGTATTGAATCCTTAATTTCGGAGAAGGTACCAGGACACAAGATATACTAATCGTCAACCTGTGACAGGCCGACCATGGTTTTCAACGACTCCAGGTGATAGGTATGTGGTATTAACAGGGAGACGTAACGCATTGATGTCAGATAGAGCGCTTGCCTTCGAGATGTCTGCGGCTGGCTGGTGGACCAGCTGTTTCAAGGCAAACACTATACAGACGGTTCAACGGAGAAGGACTATGCGCGAGAAGACGAGCAGTTTGCACCCCACTCACTCCGTCATCAAGAATCCCAGGGTATTGTGATGCACACAACTTCGGGACTGGTACGAAAATCAATGGGCCAATGTTCTCTTTTCCGATAAATCTAGGTTCAGTCTCCAAAGGGAGAGCCGTCATGTCTCATCTGGAGAGAAACTGGGTCACTTTATTTCCGTACAAACATTCCAGAAATGCACCATTACAGAGGTGGTGGTGTACTTGTTTGGGATGGCCTTATGTCCAACGGGGTGCACTTAGCTCCATTTCTATTCTGGCGGAACTTTAACAGGCCAGAGATACAGAAGCGAAATCCTTGATTCCTCCGTGAGACCTTTTTGGATGCTGTTGGTATAGACTTCCTGTTCCTGCACGATAACTTGCGATCTTATACATGATTATCTAGAAAGTGAAGATATCGTATATATCCAGA
The DNA here is from genome assembly GCA_039090855.1 of Macrothele yani. Lineage (NCBI taxonomy): Eukaryota > Metazoa > Arthropoda > Arachnida > Araneae > Macrothelidae > Macrothele > Macrothele yani. Next base: position 64,392,932 of record CM077008.1, on the reverse strand, counting down.
AAGTGATATAGCCAACGCGTTCCCCAGACCTCAATCCAATAGAGCATGTGTGGGGTGCATTGGGAGGGGACACATTACAGGTCATCAACTTTCTGCCAGAATTCTCGAGGAACTCCGATCTACTCTTGCTCAGAATTGGGATTTACTACTACACAGTCTTCTTGTTTTCTTTGTCAACAGCATGAGACATCGGTCTGATACTTGTATCGCTGTATGATGTTATCATACGCCTTACTAGACCGTGTACAAAATCAGAAAAGCCCCCGAAAATTTTCTGCTGTTTTCACCATTTTGGACTACTGGTACGTTTTCGTGACTCATCATTTTTATGTGATTTGTACTGCACATTTAGTTTCCCGCAAAATATCTATATACATATAGTAAACATCCTATTTTGCTGTGCCTTCTCCTTTTCGAATTTAGCAATTTTTTATTATGCATAACTTTTGGAAACCAGCGTATATTTATGTACCCTTGTTGAGAATGTGCGTTAAGTGAAGAAAAGGAAATGTGTGTTAATCGTTCATGTCAAATGGTGTCCAGCAAGAACGTACCATTTTCAGACGGATGTTTAGAAGCGGATATGATTTAGAAAGAGTAACATACACTTGCTCACCCAGTAGGCAGACTAGGCATTATGAAAAAGCACGAAAATTGTAAATGCAAAATACTCCTCAAAAGAGATAATAAGTAACGAAAGCGAATTTTCTAGATACTTTTAGAAGCAGAGATCGGATTGAAAATAGAATTCACATATGCGTCCCATGCGGGAAACTTGTACATAATTTCAAGCTAGCATGGTGTACACTCTCATCACAGTAAATGTCATCCAGTGTGAAGAGAACTCTTTACTCGGTTTTTAAAAGGTTTTTAGAAACGGAAAAGCAGTTGCATGTAAACCTTCACCTTTACGTCACCTTGCGGCAGAACTGTGAATTATAAAAAATGAGAAAATCTATGAAAACCGTTTCTCGTACTGAAAAATATCCGTTAAGAAACGAATTTTTCAAATTGGATTTTCAGAAGTAAATAGCGAGTGAAATACCACATATTAATTTGGTCATGAAGCATGTGTTAAGAAGTATTTCGTTATAGATGGAATCTGAACAAAATATATTTTTTTCAATCGAGCCTGTAGGAGCTAAGATAGAAATCGAATGAAACATTCGAATACAAATTAAAATACTTCTTTATGGAAGCTATGCAACTCAAAATAATTTTGCAAAGATGGCTTTTAGAAGATAAGATAACGTAAAAACAATTGAATATATATACCTTTACGTCCCTCATCTGAAATCCTGCTCATTGTTTGAATAGGAAGAGTGTGTAAAATATTCTTCGTGGTAAAAGGTGTTCGATGGAAGAAGGGTTTTTTCAATCAAATATTGTGAAGCAATGGTATGGAACAAAATATACACTGCATGGCCAGTGAATCAGGCAAGTAGAGCATTTCATGCATTTAGACTGATATATCATCCTCAGCTACATAATAAAATCAACGAGAACGCTCCCTATAATATGGTAGTTAACACTCCTATATTATTTCTCAGGGTAGATCTAACGGGAAAGAAATGTGATCTAAGGATTTCGGATTTTGAGGGTGGTACTATATTGTGTGACATAAGAATGCACGGTCTAGAAAATAAAAACGGGGTGGAAGATGGTAATATGCAGTTTTCCGAAGAGCAGCATGAGAACTGTCAGTTGTAAATTGGAATTTTCAGTCACAGTGTTCTCTGGATGGTTGTAACAGTTTTGGCATTCCGCAACTTTGTTTCAATGCTTCTCCTTAACATACTTGACTCAGCTGGACTAACGATTTAGTGTCATTTCTCATAGAAGTATTATGAGGAACAACTCGCCAGGAGCGCAAATGCTTGCTAGGTTGTTACATCCTGAGGTAGAGCCATGAAGGAAAGTGCTGACATTTTTCTCGCAAAGTTTCTGGCTTCATTTCAGGACACAGGTAACCAAGTCTCATCGCCTCTAATCCAAACACAGGTACAATAAAAATGCAACCAAGTCTTATCACCTCTAACTGATTTTGTGGAAAAGTCTTTACCACGTTTAACACACGATAAGTGGTGATGAATGTATTACACTTAGATTTATTTCACAGTTTTGGTCAACATTCTTATTATAATACCGATTTTATAAACTGTACGAAACCATAAAAATACAGTGTATTCGCTGGTGCCCAAAACCAAAGGACAAACACTATTTTGCAAGGTTACAACCACAAAATCAGTCGCAACAACTTGTGGCAACTTGCATAACTGGAGACGAAGCTGGTGCACATGGCAAATGCCAAATCATGCGCACAGGGATCAATCAGGTGGTATCGCTTAAATGGATAAAAAAGGAAAGGGTACGGTAGGCGACATGTGTCTGAAGGAAAATCTGGACGTGAAAGCATACAGGTACGAATGTGTAAATTGCGTTATGTCTCAAAGACATCATCTAGATCAGGGGTTCTCGAACTTTTAGACTGCATACCACTAAACTGAAATTTATACTTTCGCCATACCACCAGGTAATATTAAGGGGTTTTCAATGCTAACATTTAAAATTGCATGATTATATTACTAAAACGGTACTTAGATTATCTTCTTTCATTGGCATTCAAATAAGAAGTAACATTATGATTATGTATAAATAATGTGTACAATGTACATAATACCATTATTTTTGGAAAAAACTGCAACACTTATGACATTGTTGTCAGCAATTTTTCTTAGATGAAGCACTGCAGGAACATTATGGTAATGTTTTTATTGCAAGAGTTTAATGCACACACTAACTTAACTTGTATTGTTAATGTGAAGGGTGGGCCTGCTTAAACAAACACAGATTCCTTATGTCCGGTTATTTTTGTATTTGTTTTTTACTGTACACAAGAGAAGAAAATGCGCTCTCACATAGATAAGCTGTGCTTAACACGAGCAGAAATTTTACAGCTTTCGCAGGAATCAGATGATATTCCTTTCGATTTGCCAACCAAAACACCGTTAAATTCATCCTCTTGAAAATGTTCTTAAGAATTCAATCACAGGATAACTGAATAAGTTTATCTTTTTCCTCTGTCGTCAGCGATGGTGGCAGGGTGTCTTCAATGGAAAAAAGATTTCTGATCCAAAATTCTAATGTTAGATTTCCTGGGAAATTGGGAAATACTCCTTGAAATCTGCTATTAGACCCTCACAATGTTCAGTTATATCACTCACCAGTTCAGGTTGTAGAGATCTCAAAAAAAAAAAAAAAAAAAAAAAAAACGAGGCACTCCCCTTAACTTTCGAACCGTTTGTCGCATGTAAATAAGTAAGGTACCGTTGGAAAGCATTTGAAGGGAGCTATCATGTGATGTGAAGAAACATGCTAATTAAGCTAATTAACACGCTAATTAGCCATGTATCTCCGAATTTGTTCATATAAAAGGTATGTTATTTTATACGCATTCTATTCAACACATAATAAAACCCTTAAATTCCAAATTTCATACAAACTAATAAATACGTGTACAGTAAGCTACGGAAAAAAAGATGCTGCTAATGTTAAACTGCGAAAATAGTTTTTGATTTGTATCATTTAATCGAGAACAGATACAGTGATTCGGTGTTGAAACAGTAAAACACAAAGAGGCCCAGATAATATGAGCCGCTACACTAGAACAGAACTGGTATATTAAGGGAATTATAAATTATGAAATATGATCATGAAAAAAATGAATTATGACCATATCAGATAAACAGACCATGGGATGGGACATATTTGTAAACCTTTAAATCCAAATTTACAGCGTGATAGCACAAAACCTTGCTGAGATATAAACGAAAACTCAAGCATACATCCATTAAGTGCATAAAAAACATATTTTCCTCTACTTACTGTAAAACAGTTTACCTCGCAGTACTTGTAAGCATTAGGAAAAAGTGTTTCTACGTGACATTATTTGTTACTGAGGCTGTATTAATACGAGTCGGAAACCATGGGATTGAATAAATCCAATACGTAATTGCAACTTTTAATGATGAACATTATAAGTTAATAATTTTGCACGAAAATAACATAACTTACGACATCGTTCCTGCAGTTACATATTTATTTTTCTCAATTGGTTACATAGCTGACTCCTGTATATTGTTTAATTCAAAAACGGAAATAAACAGTACGTTCCATAAAACAAAAGTTTCGTTTAAATTTGCTTTCTGTATATTTCTTACATAAATATCTTTACAGCTTCGTCAAATTATGAAACTGTGGTCATGCAAAAAAATAGTGCAAATTGCTTCCTGCGCGAGTGAATCCGTGTGCCTGATTTTTTTATGTGGCAGATTTGCTCTTGTATACATTCCGTCTCGAAGTATGGTGTAATCAGCATGTATTTGCTTATTGTTCCAATTCATTGATATTTTCCATTGTAGTTATACTGCTTAAAATGTCTGCAATATACAAAACGCAACTGCCTTTCGCTGCAATACAGGAGCCGAATCTACGTGTGTAGCTTTGATCTGCAGGCAAATCGCCTCTTCGGCATTATAGGTTTTCGACTACCGGTTAAGAAAATAAACGTAACCAGTAGCGATTGGAGCATTAAACTTACTTAGTGTAGTTTATTACAGATCTAATTGCATTTTTCTTTTCTTTTTCATTCCTTCTTCAAATATAAATAAAATAATAACTGGTTATACTCTGCGAAAAAAAATTAGTAATATTCTGAGAATTTCGTAGTTTAAAAAAAAGAGAAAAAGAAAGTTCCCAAATAATGTATATTCAGCATGCGCATGAAATAATAAAAACACACTGTTACCTACTTTATTGGAACTCTCAATTTTAGAATTAAATGGGAAAAGAAACTCGTTTGACAATCTAATAATCTAACAATCTAAAATAAGCATTTTGGGTTCGCAAGGGAAATCTTAAAAATTAAATTTCATACGACAGAATTCTTGTCGGGCGTTCGAATCTCGGACCTGCCAGCAAACTAGTCTACGGTTTTTCTGGGATTTTCCACATCCTCCCTGGGCTTGGGGCGTAGGTGGTTCCCTGTCAAGCCGGTTCCGGATGCACTTTGCTTCTCCTCATGCTGGCAGTAGCAGAAAAATGCATTTTCCAAGCTGTCTGGTCAACGTGGGAAATTAGACAATTACCCTCCCGAATAAAGAATTGAGAGATACCTATGGCCAGAAGTGGCTATAAAAAGGGTTAACAGAGAGACAGACAGACGATGGGATTCTAAATGAAAAATTCTATATGTCATTTATAAACGACAAATTAGAACTAAAATTCCTTTCCTGTTTCAAAAGAGTGGATCGTGTGACGTAATGCATCTCTGATGTCATGTCAGAATTATTTAGATGAGATGGCGTCACTCCAGCAGCTATTGGAAATCGGTCCTTTTTGCAATAACAACAAAGCAAAGTGGTATACGAGTCCGCTGTGGGCGACAAAATGGGACAAAAGTTCATACTTCAGAACTCAGAAAATTTTATTGTTTTAGATTGAAAAGTGCAATTAATATACGAGTGGTGCAAATTTAAATTACAAGACATCTGCTCCCATTAATTCGTATGTTAAGCACGATAACTATGAAAGAAAAGTGAGTTTTTGAGGTGAAAAATAACAAATTATTTGGAATAGATCGCACACTTTCGTAGCATTTTGCGAAAGCCATTTCCAAAAATTGGGTGAACATTGCGTTCCTCATATGTTGCCAAAGTGCTCCGAATGTGTATCAACCTGTTCCACATGTGTTATCAAAGCTCTTTCCGTCATAAAATGTTTTATGATAGAAGATACTAGTATTTTTACATAACATATTCGGGAAACTCGTGGCAAAAACATGGAACACTCTCGTACCACACTGCGAATACATTTTCCAGGATTACTTTCTGGATGTGTTCCGATTGAGTTGTCAACCTTTTCTGAATGTGTTCAACTGGGAACACATTGATGTGCTATATATTCCGTAAAGCCACGGACGGGTAGGAACAAAATTCTTGAAATAGGGCATGGCTCAAGCATCTGCATCATTTAAAATGTACTAATGCCCTAATTCACTTAAATAGCGGATTTTGGTTGAGCGAAACTTGACTTGAAACATGTCATGTGTCTTTTGGTGCACATGGACATTAATCTGTAACCATTCAGTAGGTTAACAGCAGCGCCAGTCCTTACATATTCCATGGTATATATAAAAGAGTTGACGACTTTAATCATTGTGACAAAGAACCTTTTCACGGTTCGGTATATCAGAGTAGAGCATAAACCATATTTGCGGATTTATTTTATTAGGTCGAACCATTCCCATCCATAATTTGAATTATTTGGACTCCGTGTTCATGTGTGTCTGTGCCCGGCTCGAATGTGGACTTTTTAGCTGGTTCTCGTAATACGTGACCAATGACAAGTAGCATAGAGTTTTTTACGTATTTTCAGTTATATTTAATTTTTACATCCCCGTTTTCTATATTTGTGCCTTCCAAATATTTGAAATAAAAAAGAACGATGACACCGAATTTTCTGTTCTAATGAGCACAATTTTCGAACCGTTTCTGACGCGAATTAAATTGTTCAAAGTTATTCAAAGTCAATGCAACCAGTTAGAAAATATCAACCGGATTTTTACAATCAATAAAACATCCAGAAATAGAAACAGCTACATTTCTTCTAACACCGTCTAAAACGTATGTCACAAAAATGAGCAAATAGCGCCCAAAACGTTTCTCATAGCAGAATGATATCATAGAGAAACAGATTTTTAAATAGAACAGTTAAAAGAACGAATATAGAAAGAAACACGATATAACTCTACGCCTTCTAGATCAAGAGAAGGCGTAGAGTTATATAGATCAAGAATTTTGCATAACAGAAAAGTTGAAAGTAGGCTTAAAATATTCTTCATGGAAAAAGCTATGCTAAGAAAAAAGAACTTTTCGAATTTTCAAATACGTCTCCCGCAAACAGATGTAGTAAAAAAAAAAGCATTGACCTTTACAACACCTGGCGGGAAATCTGTGCAAGGATACTGTTCCACATCTCTATTGTCGTGAATGGCATACAGTAAAAAAAACAATTTCTCAATAGGGTTTTTAGAAGCGAAGATACAGCTGCAAACAGAAGTATACCAGCACCACCTAGCGACAGAACTGTAAACAAGAAAACTGCTCAGATACTAACCTGAAGTATTCCACAAGGTAAATGGAATCCGATGTTGAACGAATTTCTTAAATCGCACATTTAAAAGCAGAGATATTAAGAAACTCATTGGCATCCCCTAGCGGCGAAATATTGCATTATTTTGGTAAGAAAATACGCTCACAGAGTTTGCACATTTTGAACGCTCACAGAGTTTGCACATTTTTTTTCTGGCCGAAAAAAGAAGTTTCTCAATCGGGGTTTTAGTCCCTCAGATATTGCTGTAAACGGAAATGTGAGCTTACGCCCTCTCGTGGCAGACTTCTGCGTTAAGAAAAGTTTGGAATTACATGAGAAACATTTCGCAGCGGATATGCTCTCGAACAAAGAAAGAATTTTTCAAATCTGACTCTTAGGAGTAGAGCTATTGACAAAAATAGGCTGTGCGTCTACGCCCATTGGCGGAAAAAATATGCATTATTGTAAGAGAGTATTCTGAAAATATTTCCCAAAGAGAGCGAAATGGGTCCACGAAAGAATTTTTTCAATCGAATTTTCAGGCGCTCAGATTTAGATGCAAATACATCAGAAGCAGAAATAAACACTCACGACCCCTGGTGGCCAAACTATTCTTTATCAAATACCGGGTGTTTCGCTAGGTAGTGCCAAAAGAAAGAGACAGTAAAGTTAACTTACTTTATTGGAAGAGGAAAAAGACGTTTACAGGAGTAAAAATAGTTAAAAGGTAATCAATGCATGGCATGTTCCACATGATGACCATCCGCTGTCACGACGTGGCGAATACGTGCTTCGAAGTGCGGCAGTACCGACTGGAAGATGTTCGATGGGATCCATGCAATTTCCTGTTGGATGGGACATGGGATGTCAGGCAGTAATTGCTGGTTATCCTGGTACACTCGATCTTTCAGATAGCCCAAAAAGAAGAAGTCGAGCGGCGTTAAATCGGAGGTGTACGGAAGCCAAGAGAGACTGGCTGAAAAACGTTGGGGAAATCGTCTGGCGATGACCCGTGAGCGTTACTGCTGGTAAAGCAAATCAAGAACAGCATTTGCGGAGTATGAAGGTGCTCCGTCCGGTTGAAACGTGCGGTTGTGAATCCAGTTTTTCCGGACTACACGGGGGAAAACGATTCTTCAAAAGGTCACAACAGGCGGCAGCGGTAACTGTGGACTCCAGGAAAAATGGCCCAATGAGGCTATCAGCACTCATTGTACACCAAACGGTTAGCTTCAGCCGATGGAGAGGCTTCGCAACACAATTGGCTTTGCTTAATACCAAATTTTTCACCAACAAAACTCTTTCTTCCGTGGTGTATCTCTGCATGTCTGAAATCACGTGCCCACCGTCCCGCTACTTCCTCATGAATGCCTGTCGCCTGCTGATTGTCGCCTCGGACTTAAAGCGCCATCTCGTTATTCTTAAAAGCTTTATTCTACAGGAAAGTTGTCACTACCCAAAAAAACCTCCGGTATAAGAAATTATATGCAAATCATTTCCCATCAGTAGCTGTATGTGATACAGGAAGAAATTTTCAAATCGGAGTTTTAGAAGCAGAGTTATGTGGGAAAACGCAAATTACTTTTACGCCCCTTAGCGCAAAGTTTATGAATTGCTTGAAAATTTTGGAATTATGTGAAAAACATTTCGCATCAGAAACTACAGTATATGCAACAAGGAAGGAATTTTTCAATTTGGACTCTTAGAAGCAAAGATATTAACAAAAATATATTATACATCTACGCTCCCTGGCGAAGAAACCATGCATTATTTTAAGAAGAAAAAATTCCGAAAAAAATTATTAATGTGAGTGGTATCGGTCCACGAACTTCTTTCATTTTTGCAAAGACTCCACCATGTTTACCCGTCATCGCACGTGCACCATTGGAGCAGACACCGATACAATTTTTTCAGTCTATGTTACGCATCCTGATTAACAGATCCAGCTTTTCAAAAATATCATTAGTAGTAGTTCAGCCACTTAACGATTCACAAAACAACTCATTTTTCACAGAGCACTCATCTTTATATCTTACAAACGTGAGAAAGTGATCCAGGTTTGTAACACCAGTGCTCTCATCCAACTGAATGAAGTAATATTGACTGGTTCTAAGTTTCTCAATTAACTGTTCTTTAACGTCTGACTCCATTTCTGCAACATGTCGCGATACTGTGTCATTAGACAAAGGAATTGAGTCAAGTTGTTTAGCTGCTTTTTCTCCCAAAACAGAATTAACCATGTCTTTAGCTGCTGGCAACAATAAAGATTCTCCAATTGTATGGGGTTTGCCCGCTTTAGCTATTCTTAAGCTTACCTTATAAGACGCATCTAACATCTTCATATTAAAACCTGAGAATGAAGCTACAGTATTATTCCCTTCATGATAATTAACGCAGCAATCAGACATCTCTGAATTGACTGTATTTTTACTGTTCTCACGTAATATCAATCACTCAGAAAACTTAAAAATTTCATCGTTCTGGAGCGGAAATTGAACGCGCACTTTTTGTCCAAAAAACTTTGTGGTAAGAACTAGGTGCGCGTTAGAATCGAGTACGAGCATTTGCAAATACGTAAGGTTGACGCGCTTTTTCATTCCTCCAAGTATGCAGCGCATGTGTGTCAGGGCAGGTGTTTAAAGTGAAAGCTAAAGAAATTCTTCGTCAGCTACAGCTAGAAGGAAAATTTAAAGCATCCCATGGTTGGATAACGCGGTTCATGAAGTGAAAAGGATTTTTCTTAGACGGCTGACATTCATCTGCCAAAAGCAGCCGGCTGACTTTGAAGAAAAAGTTGAATACTTTCAAAAACATTTGATCACTATTCGAAAGCAAGGGCAACACGACTTGGGGCAGATCGACAATGCTGATCAGACACTGTTCTATTTCGATATGCCTTCAAACTGCACAGTGGACAATGTTGGAGCAAAACTAGTGAAATTACTGACAACGAGTGACGATAAAATCAGAATGACAGTAATGCTCTGTGTTACTGCAGATGGAAATAAACTTCTCCCCTATGTCGTTTTCAAGAGGAAAACTTTTCCCCAAAAAGCTACTTTTCGAAGAGGAATCTATGTTGCAGTGCAGGAAAATGGCTGGATGTCTACAAATTTGGTTTTACACTGGATAAGTAAAGTTTGGTTGCGATGACCTCGAGGTCTACTAGTTGCGATCCCCGCTAGTGCTAGACGCATTTAAAGGACATGTAGCAGATGCAGTAAAGAAAAAAATGAAAGAAAATCGGAGCGATCTCGTCATTATCCCTTGAGTAATGACCTTACAAATTCAGCCTCTTGATGTTTGTATCAATCGCCCATTTCAGGCTGCCGTTCGTCGACTTTTATAATGCCTGGCTTTCATCGGGAGAAACGGAATTAACAAAGACTGGCGGCGTTAAAACAGCACACTTATCGACTGTGTGCGAATGGATCATTGCTGCTTGGGAATCCATTTCAAAGGCATCATCTTCTGTTCTTCGGACGGAACAGAAGATGACGCATTGTTTGAAGTTAGCTCAGACAATAAACAATCGGAAGTAGAAAGCCCTGTTAGTGACAGTGACTGATTTTTTTCAGTCATGTGTATTGGATCTAGTGTGTACCGGAAATAAGGTAAATATACCTATTTGTTAGATATTTTGGCAGATTTTCTTTTTTACTTGAGTATGTGTGTATATTTTTTCTGATTCTTAAAAACGCAGCCTGGAGTTGGGGTTGCGCGTTACATTCGGAGACGCGTTAAATTCGAGTAAATACGGCATTATCAGAAGAATATTTCTTCCACACTATATATTATTCCCTTGCTTGCAGACAACTCTAGCAATTTTGTTTGAAAAAACTCCATAGGCTTATTCTTTAAATCTCCATGGTTTTTTTCAAAATGTCTCATAATGAGGGATGGTTTCATGGCATGATTGGAGAGAGTCTCATTACAAATGTCACACTGGGGAGTAGGTGCACTTTCTTCTCCCAGCATATGTGAAGCCATATCTTAAATAAGACGGATTGTATTTTCGTGCGTATGTTTTTTGACCTTTTGGTGTCCTGCTGTCCTCCAGCGTGGTGATGCAAGAACCCGACATTAAAGCCCTTCCACCTGGCGTCGAAGTACTGTAACCGATGATCTTGGATCGGGAAAGAAGAGTCGTAATCGCCGTCATATGGTGTCGTTTTAAAGATCCGTTTTAAAGTACCTGGTATGAATAGATTATTTTATTTTATTATTTTATTAAATAAATTTAATTGTTTATTACATAAATTTTTAATTTATTTTCAATTATTTATTATTTAATTATTTATTAAATAAATAAAAAATATAATAATTTATAATACAGTATATTCATAATACACTAACAGGGGTACTGGTATTTTCCGGGTTAACTTTACTATTTATGGAATCACCAACTTCAGCGGGTGATAGTTTAGGAATGATAATATATCCCTGTAATTTTCCAGTAAATTTTTTGTCATTCACTTAGGAACTTAGGTTAGTGCTTTTTGGTAAACAACATTTTTTTTGTTTTCCCATTGGGTGTGAAAATGTTGAGATTTTTAGGATTAAAGGGGAAAATGTGCTTTTCTAAAATAAAAAAAATATGTATGGGAGCGCACTGATCCTTGTCCCCGACCATTTCCATAAATTTTAAAAATATATAACCCTTGAGCAGGCGACATGTAGTTGTCAAAAAAATTGCAAATCAAAAACGTAAAAAATTGAAAATTGTAGATTTGAATAGCGTACAAACAAACAAACAAACTTTCATCTTTATACACTAGATTTGCAAATAAATATTTTTTTAAATAAATAAAAGTACCTACCTACGTATTAGAAAGTTCGCCTACAACTGAGAACAGGAATCCGCTTCTTAGATCGTATGACAAAACTTTACGAAACCGTGACTGAAACGTCGGGTAAAAAGTTGGCAGTCTTGCAAGGAGGAAGCAAGTCTGAAGGCTCAAACATAACTAGCAAATAACCAAAACTGCGCATGCGCATGTGCAGGTCGATTTTTAACAGTAGGGACAAAAGGTATATGTTCAAACAAGAGCATACAATTAGAGACCGTAGCTGCGCTGCCGCCAGCTACAGAAAATGTCAAAAAAAATTCCGTTTGTTACGCATTTATATTTTCGTCAGTTGTCTCACGTCAGGCAGAGGAGAAATAATAGATATAAGAATTGTTACTTTATTATTGAATATTCAGTAATAATAAAAATAACGACCTTTTTTTCTTTCGATTACATAAATAAATGCATAAATTTAAATAAATTTATTTTTCGTAAATACAGGAGATTTTACAATAACATTTTGTCTTTCCTGCCAAGCTCGCGTACCAGTATCCAAAGGTACGTGTACCGTAGTTTGAGAAACCCTGATCTATTTAGATGATTTCATGTGGGGAAGTATTATAGGAAAGTTAGAAGAAGGCCACCGAGAGAGTATTGTGGCCAGGGAGTTTGGAATTGCGCGTAGTGTGGCATCCAAGCTCTGAGCAAACCAATGGAATGTGTTCCCTACGCATGCCAGGAGGTCGCCTTCGCTCTACTACGACGCACGGAGATAGATTTTTTTTTGTAACAGCAAAACGTAACTGCACCACCACGGCCGGTCATTTTGCGAGTCGCCTCCATTCCAGCGCAGGAACGCAAATATCCCAACAAACTGTGGCAAGACGTCTGTGACATATATATGCCCGAAGGCCTGTATCCTGCGTCCCTCTATCCAGAGTTTAACGTAGCACAAATTTTCAATGGTGCCGTATCCACAGAAATTGGACATGTTATCAATGGACCAATGTACTCTTCACAGGTGAGAGTCGTTTCAGTCTGTCCTTGGATTCTGGACTTCAGTTGATCTAGCGTGAAAGTGGCACTGCGTACCAGCGCAAGAATGTGCAAAGAAAGGGCAGATATGGCGGTGCCGGGGTCATGATTTGGGGACGGCATCATGATAAATGGACTCACCGAGCTACAGGCGCTGGAAAATGTGACTATGGCGGACGAATGATATTGCAACGAAGTTCTTCTACATCATGTTTTATTATTCCACGGTGCTGTAGGCGAAGAGTTTCTGTTTATGTTTTGTATTTCTCAGTGTAAGAGCAGTGCTGACACTTCTGGCGATCGAGCACATTCAACGGAACAACCGGTCAGCACGCCTCACTCCCCAAACCTAAACCTGATCTAACACGTCTAGGAAGCAATTGAGAGACGCGCTGGTGCTCGAAACTCCCCTCCAGAAAACGATCTGGGCCTCATCCGTGCTCTAAGGGAGGAATGGGCCAATTTGCTTCAGGAGCTCTTGAATCACTTGGTGCTCAGCATGCCACGACGTTGTGAAAGCTGCATCGCAATTCGGAGTGAACATATTCAATACTGAAATGTCTTCGCCTGGTTATCGGTAAGCACTGTGCATTCATTGTCCAACTATGTCCTTCGGAAATTTTTAACTTTTGCATAAACACTGATTACAATGTAATATTGCATCATTTATAAACAACTTTTTGTGTTTTCTCATGTGCTCGTATACTGGCAATATAATTATTTCCTCATTTGGCTGCGGTCATGTATTGTTTTTCTATACAGCTAAAAAGTAGTCCGTCCTTAGGTTTTGAACACCATTGGGCCGCTCCGGTGGCGCAGTGGTCTAAGGCGCTGGCCTCTGATCATTCGTCCGTAAGGGGTCCGGGTTCGAATCCCGGTCAGGCATGGATGTTGTGTTTGTCTTACGGCACTGGCTCTCTCCCTTCCCTGGAACCAGTGACCCTAAATTAGGGACGGACGACTGCTTATAGCCCATTGAGTTGCTCACGGTGGTCGTTAAACCTCCAATAAAAAAAAAAAAAAAAAAGAACACCAGGGTATGTATGTTCCCAATGCTTAACTTCACCACCATAGATTTAAGAACAACCATCCCAGAAATTTTGTACAAAACTTCCTGGACTGAAAGGCTACGTATAACAATTATGAACATCTTCCGTTCACTCTCCCTCTTTTAAATAATGATGGTAGCCACTTAAGTGTTCGTTAGTAATAAGGGGAAGATCTCCAGTGTCTCTGTATTTCTCGCGGAAATTCATGTTTTATTAAGAACTGAATCATTTCTCGCTGTTTCATACTCACGTTCTTCTCGTTCGTTACTGCCTGACATAAAAAAACAACTTGTTGACCATTAACAAACGCCGTAATTTTCTGGCTAAGAATCTTACCTGAAAACAACTCTCCATTTCGTAAATTGATTCCTTTCAAGGGCCACACAGGCATAATAGACTCAAAAATTTGGTCATTGATGCTCGAGATCTGAAAAACTACACTCTTAGTGCCAATTTTAGTACTTTATGTGATTTCTCCAAATTTATTAAAATGCTTTCGATAATGTAATTACCTAAAATTAAATTTAGTGATAAGGATGTAACACTTATAATGAATAACGCTTTTGCTACCAAGCTAATTGTAGTGAATATAGCTTTCACTAATATTATAATGAATTCAATGCTTGTACTAAGCTTCTAATAGTGAATTCAAATGGTTGTTGTTACTAGTTAATTAAGATCATGAATAAAGCCTCCTGCTAGTAGTGTAGTAATAATAATGAACAAGCTTATAACTGGTAGTAATGCTGTAGTAGTAATTAAGATGAATAAAGTCTTATGCTGGTTGTTACTAATAACACTAAATGAAATAAACCTAACAGCCAGACAGAGGTCTGACAGTACTATGAACTGAGAAAGACGTACTTACGTAAAACCTTTTATTGTGAACTTCTACTGGTATCTTCACACACAGCTACTCAAATAACATAGCTCCTTGCACATGAACAAAGCTCTATACTCATAAACAACAGCTCTCCTCTACAACAACAAAGGCTCTCCTTTACAACAACAAACGCTCTCCTCTACAATTTTCTTCTTTACAACAACAACAAACGCTCTCCTCTACAACAACAAACGCTCTCCTTTTGCATCGTTGAACGCGCCTATTTATACTGGCTACCACCACGCCATGACTTACACTCATTGCCAGATCCTATTCAGCGGGAGAAATAACATCTCGTTCAGTAAGAAGATAATTTACATAGAGAAATAAAATAACCAGAGATAGTAAAATCAAAAGGAAAGTGAATCGAGAGTATACGTTACACACTAATCTACGGGTAGGCTATCCATATTCCCATTAGAAATAATCGTTGTTGGAGTTAATGGTGTTTATCACTTACTGTAATAATTTTTCTTGCAGTGGCAATACCGCTGCAAATTCCTGATTAGGACGATATTGTCCAAACCTGTACCGGTGTGTATGTATGCTACGCGTAGTTAGTTGTGTGATTGTATGCTATTGACGTTATTGGTTCAGCAGTGGCGAAGGTTAAAAGGTGCCAAAATTTGTGTAACCGCCCAAAGTGATGTTCACTCAACAAGAGCAAATCAGTTGCACTAAAATTCAGGTCACACGAGGACGAAGTGCTCGTCATAACACGGCCTACGGGAAGTATGTGGCCATATGGTCGGTCACTAGATGGGTGATGATGTGAACGATGAGTTTCAATGTGGAAGACAAAACATTGGCCTGAAGCAAAGTGGTGGACATGCTGTGAACGGGACAGGTGAAAAACAATGGAGTGATCGTCGATGGACGTGCTAAGAATTGAATGCCAAATTCGACACTGCACCGTCGACTGAGTATTATATTTGGACAGAAAACTGAGACAGCATTTTGAAGACGAATCAACAGTTAAGTCATTGCAGGGAAAATGCCTGTGGGAAATTTAGGAATTATTTAGCAGTCACGAGTTCTTGCGATTCTAGCTTGGTCCGGAAAATGAAAGAACTCCTCAGAATCAAGTGCTTCCAGATTATCGACAGCATTGTTTCTGTGTTAAAGCGCACGCTGCGGACATTGGTCTAAAATGATGCTGCGGACATTGGTCTAAAATGATGCTGCGGACATTGGTCTAAAATGATGCTGCGGACATTGGTCTAAAATGATGCTGCGGACATTGGTCTAAAATGATGCTGCGGACATTGGTCTAAAATGATGCTGCGGACATTGGTCTAAAATGATGCTGCGGACATTGGTCTAAAATGATGCTGCGGACATTGGTCTAAAATGATGTGCCGACATTGGTCTAAAATGATGCTGCCGACAGTGATCGATGCCTTCTAAACCTTTGGCAACGGGTCATCTGCTTAGGAGAATATGTACAGAGACTGGATTGCCATTGTTATGTTTCCTTTCAACATGTATTAATTACAGCAGTCTCGCCACTACATGAAAAATTATTATTCTATAATCAGAAGTTGAAAAGTGCAAATTGCAGATGTTGCTTTTATGAGTGAAATATATTTTGCTAACGAAAAGTTCCAAGTAAGCACTGAAAAGTAAGTAATGATTGTTCATAAAAATTGCCTATTTCTCTTGCAAAAGTTTGATAATAGACCTGTAAAAATTAATTTGTGTTCAATAGTGCTGTCTTAAAATTCAATATTCATTCCTTCTACTGTAGTAAATAACAAGGTGAAAGATGGAATCATTTCCAAACACTTTCCCTCATTTCCAGTTGTTCTTCCTCATAATTGAAGCATATCTTGCGATTTTCTGTTCTGCTCTTCTTGAATCGATGTTTCCCCAGCCTACTGTTCAGTTCCCTGCTTAATTTCTTCACCCAGTCACATGCTGTAATCAGGGTATTCCACCGTAAATAATAATATAACATTACCCAGAAACGATTGAAAATATCACTAATAAATAATTTTCTTCTTAAGAATATAATCAGTTATTTATGCAAAACTCATTTTCCAGAATGACTTTTAGAAGGACTACAATAATGTTTACGCTACCTATGTCACAGGAATTTGAGATGCGCGAAATCGCTATCCTTATGATTAGCGCTATCTGATGCTAAAAAAAAAATCCTGTTTACAGAGATGTCAATCCTACAGACGGACGGAGAACTGTTGATGCTATGAGTACGGAAGTTTTTTTCTCTATGAACTCGTGATAAAAAGTGGGCACCAGTGAAAAGCACTCTGTTGTTTACCGGTCATTGCGATTGCTCTCGATTTCTGCCTTTGGTCGGGTTGTAGATTTGTCCAGGAATTTCTGCCTTTGGTCGGGTTGTGTATTTGTCCAGGGATTTCTGCCTTTGGTTGGGTTGTAGATTTGTCCAGGGATAAGGCTTAAAACTACTCGCACTGTTGGACTCGTTAATATGGGAATGAACCTGTCATTTCCCTAAAGAGAATAGTCTTGAATTTGAATCGAGCGAATCCTCCTTCTAGGTGAAGCAGCTCATGGCCGTGGTTAATAGAAACCAATGGAGAGCGAATACCAGGAAAAGCTAATTCTGCACAAATACATGAAAGTTATGTACTGAAAAGCCAAAACTTTATGAACATTTGCGTAATATGATGACGGTACTCCACGTTTCGACAAAACAGTTCTTACTTGGCGGGGAATGGGCTTTACAAGATTTCTAAAGGTGTTTGTGGTATCTTGTAGCAAGATGTTACCAGCAGATCCTTTAACTTTTGTAAGTTACGTGGTTGAACCGCCGTCGATAGGATTTGCTGTTCCAACACAAACCACACATGCTTGATTGGATTGATGACTGGGGAATTTAGAGACCAGGGAAATACTTGGAAATTTTCCTCATGCTTCACGAACCATTCTCGAACAATCCGGAAAGAACGCCATGATGCATTATCTTTCTGAAGGAAGGCGTTACTAGAGTAGAATACTGTTATCATGAAAGGATGTACTTGGTCTGCAATGATATTCAATCAGATGGTATACGTCCTCGTTTCCTGCACACGAATAACTGAACGCAGAGTTTCTCAGAAGAACATAACCTAAACAATTACACTTCCTCCGCTGGCAGGTTTTCGTCCGGCGGTGTATCCTAGTGCTAACACCTTCTTTCAGATAAGCAGCACACACGCTGCAACAGAAAACAAGATTCATCTGACCGGACGACCGTCTTCCAATCATTCCTGGTCATGTTTTGTAGGTCGCGTGCCCACTCTACAGGTGCTTTCGACTGTGAACCAAGGTTAGCATAGACACTCGTGCAGCCTGCGGCTACGCAATTCCATTTTCAGCAGAGATGGCTGTCTTCTTGGTTGTGACAACTTATTCCTGTCACCAGCATCAAAATTACCTGCGGTTTTCATCACAATATCCCCACTGTTAGCTCGTACCGTACGGGATAGTCTTCGCTCAATTCTAGCATCGATGAGCCACGGTCGCCCCCACCTTGCCAGCGGTACGTGATTTTCCCTCCACAGACCACTTGAAGGTACTAACCACGGCTGACCGTGAGCACCCCACAACCCTTTCCGTCTCGGAAGTGCTCTGACACAGTCGTCAGATCATTACAATTCGGCCTTCGTCAAACTCTCTTAAGTGCGCTGCCTTTCCCATCTGAAGAACAAGAATAACACTGGTTAACAGAGCTCAGTATCAGGTGTTATTTGTATCATGTGTTGACCTTCCCACACGCCGTCGCTTACCTGCAGTTGGATGCCGCCCCAGTGGCGCACTGGTATAAGCAATGGCTTCTAATCATTTATCCGAGATGGGTCCGGGTTCGAATCTCGGTGAGGTATGGATGTTGTGTTTGTCTTACGGCACTGGCTCTCTCATTTCCCTGGAACCAGTGGCCCTAAATTAGGGACGCGTGACTGCTTATGGACCACTGCGTTGCACACGGTGGTCGTTAAACCTTCAATCAAAACAAACCTGCAGTTGCTTTGATTTGCATAAAGACGCGCTGGTCTTAGTATTCTCTTCAGGCTCTTCAGAGCATACATTTCATTGTCGGCATTTAGATGCCATACACGTTACTATTTACCATTTAACCATCTTTTACGTCATCCTGGAATGAGAACCGAACCCGTATCTGGCGATTTACGTTCGAACTTGCTACTGTTGTATCATGGAAGGAAAATATTCGTCGACGCTACAATGAAGCAGAGCTTGCGTCGACCAGCGCACATCAGGGACGATGTTCGGATTCCTAAGCTACACCTGATTAACGTCTGTTGCTTGGAGCATCGTTGCCCTGGGTGGGGCAACATGCTCGGATGTAATCGGGATATACTGGCGATATAATTTTTAAGTTTCCTGAGGTTGGCATATGAGCTTCAGTAAGAATCAATATGCCGACATTGACGCGGTCGTGGTTAAGTTCAGAAAAAATTAAATAAATCTTCCTTCCCTTTCTGACCCCTTCTCGGTCTGAGTCAGATCCAAAATGAACGTTTGGAAAAGAGAAAAAATAGGCATTTTCCATAAGAAGCAGATACCTTTTCAAAACAGCTAAAGGCCTAAAGTAAGCCTGATCACTGAAAAAAAGGGCGGAAAATCTGGAATTGCTCATTTTCCTAGCGGAGCGATCGGACTGTCTCTGTGAACTCTGTTTTGGATACACTAAAAATATAATAACAAAGAAACTCTCTGCCAAATTTTATGACAACGACTTAATTTGTTCCCCTTCAGCTAAGATTTAATTTTTATCACTTGCGGTTGTTATTGCAGACATTTATAGAAAATTGTCCGTTTTTTCAGTGAAATTTCTTTCTCTCATTGTTTTTGTTATGGAAAATTTTTATTGCAGCTAAAGAAACGATTCTATCAATTAAATTTTGAGTTGTTAAATGATTTCTTAAAAACTTTCATTCCCTCAAAACATCCCATCTTATTCTCCAACATTTCTATCTGTTTTCTTCATATAACATTTTAAACTTAAAACAAACTGGTTTCACCATACTTCGGAACACACATGGAAAAAACATTTATGGATGTCTTTCAAGGTTACAAAATCATATAAATATTTCACAATGAACGTTCTAAACTTTATCACTATCTTATAACATACATAGGTGATCATAAATATTTGGCGAAACCTATCCATTCATTTTCTTTCATGTGACTTCATTTTACACATAATGAGCAAACTGAAGTGGGAAATGATGAAAAATCTGCCTCCTATGCTTTCGTTACTCCAAAGTTTCAAAGAAACTTTAGAGTAAACTAAACTCTAGTTGACGATGTTTTTCCTTTTATTTATTTGAACTTTCAGAAGATTTCAACAGTATAATTTTGATTCAGTTTTGACTGTGCTTTTTTTTATCTTTTTCTTTCTGCTCTTACAGGTTCCAACGTGATGTAACGTTCAGTCTAGTGCTTCTCTTGATCTCCTGGCTGACTCTGAAGGCTACTTGTGAAATTCCATGCCCAGGGTAACGTATATTCATTCATGCTTTGTAACAAACGTTAAGGCAAACCAGCAGATTGTTCTGTTTTTCTAAATTTTTGTTCAGGTTTTATTTGACTAAATACGAAACCAGAATTAAATGCACTAGTTTGGATTAAGCTGAAATTATTACCCGTTTTGTGAAAACAAAAATTAACTTTTATTTTGAATTTCATGCAGTTCTTGTATCTGCTTTTTTGTCGTCTTCCGGAACCTAAGCAACCGATAATAGGTAACGCTGCAACTACTTTCATAGAGCCTTCTAATATGAAACAGCTGGTCTACCTACAGAAGTTCTATGCGCGACAATGATGCACTAATAACACATGGCTGTGCTTGTTATTACACTGCCGGATAATTGCTAAGGACGGATGACAATAGCAACGATAGCAACCATAAAATGGAAGGCAGGAAAATGTGGAAATTAGCATAAGTGCGGGATACAGTAAGACGTGTTGTGCGTATGCAAATTTTGGATTGCCGAACTTGTTCGTGACGTCATAGCGCTGATAAGAGATATAAAGGATTTGACGCATATTGAACGTTGTTGTTCAAACGCAAAGTTGAAAGGGAAAGAATCAATTGACGAACTTGTAACTTTCAGTTTGTCTTCCCGACATCACCTAGATGATTTTACGCGTGGCCGTATTATTGGCAAGATTTAAGAAGGGCGAAAAATAACAGATGTTGACAGGGAGTTCGACGTCAGCCACAGTGTTGTTTCAAGGCTTTGGAAATCATTTCAAACAAATGGAGAGTGTAGCAAACGTCACGGGGGAGGTCGTGTTCGCAGTACGACACCTGCAGAAGATCGGTACATAGTGCTATCAACAAAAAGACACCGGCGCAGCACAGCTAGTGAGGTAGCAAATCAGTTTATGGCTGCTACTGGCAAGCGGATCTCCCGAAAAACTATCGCCAGACGTTTGCATGAAGAAGGACTATACGCCCGCCGTCCTGTTGTGTGCATCCCATTGTCCAGACGTCACCGTACCGCCAGTTTGCAATGGTGCCATCAACATCGCAATTGGACTGATAACGACTGGTCTGCTGTCATCTTCTCAGATGAGAGTAGATACAGTCTATCGTCTGATTGTCGACGACAACCGATCTGGCGTGATAGTGGTACTGCATATTGTCCAGCAAACATACAGGAAAGGGACAGATATCCGACATGTAGTGCCATGGTATGGGCTGGCATCATGATCAATGGCCGTACGTCCTCTATGTGCTTCCAACTGGGACTATGACTGGCCAACGATACATTAATGGTGATCTGCTACCTCATGTTCGCATGTTCCGTGGTGCTGTCGGTGATAGATTCATTTTCATGGACGACAACGCAACATGTCATCGAACAGTCGCTGTCCAGGAGTGTCTTGAGAGCGAGGATATTCAACGCCTCGTATGGCCAGCACGTTCTCCAGATCTGAATCTCATTGAAAATGTGTGGGATGCTTTAAGGAGGAGTCTTGCTGGTCGCCAATGCTCTCCAATAAACAAGGACACCCTCATCCGTGCACTGACAGAGGAATGGGATAAATTATCCCAACAGCTGCTTGATAATGTTGTGCAAAGCATGACACGACGTGTGGAATCTTGCATCGCCCTCCATGGTGGCCATATCCCGTATTGACATCTTACGCCGGAACGCCTGCGGATGGTAATTGCATTTTTCACGTTTACGTATTCTGCACAAAATGGCCTGTTTGTCCCTTGAACACGTTTCAAAGCCTTCTTGATTTCAGAGCACAATAAATTGTCTTTCTTGTAATGTCCTGGCATTCTGACATTATTTTATTTCACTTGGCATCCAACCACACTTACTTTTTTATGCCCTATATAGCCGTTTATGATCCGTCCTTAGCAATTGTCCAGCAGTGTATATTATAATCACTTGGCAGTGTTAAAACGGCAAGACTGTCACTCGATACTAGTTTTTGGTTTTCACTTGTATCTTTATTTCTAAAGTGTGCAGAAGCCGGAAGAGATTTAATTTCAGAAACAGATGAAATTGTTCCAGCCAGTATTATATAACTCATAGTTAGAGCCCATGAAATTCTTCACAATCTTATGCCATCTTGGAGCTCTTTATCGTCTCTGAAATTGTTGAATCTACATTCATGTGTACTAATAAGAACTGTAAAAATATATATATTTTAAAAGAACTGCAGACCTAGTTCTTGTAAAATATATATTTTTACAGACCTAGAAATTACTGGAGAAATATATAGATGTAACCGATGCTTACGTTTAACTTGTACAGCGGATATCAAGCTATAGCCACATCGAAGAAGCAATAAATATGCGCAAGAAACTTGGCTGGAATTATTTAGAAACAAAAACAGTACAATTTTAGAAGCAATTTACCATTATGACCAAAAAGAAAAGTATGCGATCAGTGCATCCTTCCAGTTCTTATTTAAGGAACAGAGACATGGGCCTTAACTAAGGACGACATCCTGAGGCTACAGACAACTGAAAGGTGCATAGAGAGATTCATGCTTGGCATAGCCAGGAAAGATAGAAAGGAAAACCAATGGACCAGGAAAATGACATGAGCTGATTACATTATGATCAAGGTAAAAACCCTGAAGTGGCAATGGTCTGGACATCGTTGGTAGGAGAATTGAACACCATTAGACAATGAAATATTGGATTGGATAAGAAGGGACAGAAAATGACCCAAACCATCTCATGGCTGATGGACGGATGAAATAAGAAAACATAAACGAGTATTTATATGTAAGAGAATGGTTCAGGACATAGAATTATGGAAGAAACTTGGGAAGCCCTTCATTAAGCAATGGATATATAATGGTGTCATTTGGTGCTGTCGACGATGATGCTGATGATATAGTCAAGTAAACAGTAAGTCGACTAAAAGGAATATGAAACGAAATGGTTAAGAAATGGACACGCATCCGTATAATTACAGAACATGTCGAGCACAAATGAAACTGATTGGTTTACTTACCAATTTCGGAAGTTCAACCAAATGAAATGCACGCTTATTTCACTGAACAAAAATAATAATGATCCGGCCGCTGGCACCAATTGATACGGTACCGGGCCGAACTGGGTTATGTATTCACCGCTCGCCACCAATAGATACAAACTTGGCCGCTCTACCAATTGTTGCGGTCTCATGGGTCATTATCCCACCGTTGACCACCAATTGATACGAACGTGCCGAGCGATATAATTTATTAACACTCGTCAACAAATGATACATTTGTGGTCTCGATCCCGCCGCAGTCAGCAATTTATCCGCTATTTGGATACGAGACTCTTGGGTTCTTGTAATTCGGGAGCTTTCATATTTTAGCAAGAACGTTAGTGGCTTGCTGAAACCCAGTAATTTAATACAAGGAATTATGTACAACACCAGAGCTTTTAGAATGACTAGAGTAAGATTAACACTTAAACATCTTTATTTGTATCCCAGGGCATTGCCCACGGTGATACAAACACATGTTACGCTCCCTATTCGGAGCTAATATCATCTACCTCTGGATTCAGGAATCAGACTTCCACCTCAAAAAGGGCGTATCAAAGTTTCAAACTAGAGTCTGGGTTCAGTTAATGTTCTCAGTTCTTCCATTCAGTGACAGGATAACAATAAACAGAAAAAAAGTACTCACTTATTGCTGACTGTTTGTTTGATAATCCGGGCTATACGAAGCACTATCCAAATTATTATGAGGCTCTGTCGACCAATACCACACACTGTTGCGCTTTATTTTTTGCTCGATGCAGTTCTTCTTTCACCTGTGTGTTTTAAGCGCCGGAGGATTTTTACTTCCTTCGATGAGTGCCGAAAACGTGGGGGGGATTTCACCTGTGCGTAAGAGAGTGTCTTCACTAATTTGCTGGCTTTCCACTCTTTCTCTCGACGACGCCGAGAGAGAATTTCTCCGCTCTTCCCCGACCGCTCGTAATGGGGGAAAAGTAGCACCCAGAGCTGACTCCTCTTCGCCCAGCAGACGGGGGATGTAGAATGGACAGGGGTAGCTCTCTTTTACCCCGTCAAGAAACTTCGTCGGCAGCAAGGGAGAAACGCTTACGTATTGCTTCGGACAGGTCAACGACATCCACTCTCTGAACGGAAACGGCGTTTTCGGAAGGCTGGTTTGCTAGTCGTGTTTCACTAACGCTTTTTAGTAGACATTCTCAATTTGACATATTTGGTGGTCTTACCTGGCCGCCTAATTATTGTTAAGCTCTATTCTTTCCTCGTACTCCGGCGGCTTACCGCTGCGCTCGAAGTACCGTGGCCGGACGTCGTCTTCGCACATCACGGTCCTCCTACGACTGACCACTCCGTAGAGCAGTATAGCGTATTCTCTTCGTAGCAATTTCTCAGTGCGTCTTACAGCAGCGTACCGAGATAACTAATTTTCTCTCCTCTTCTGCCTCTTTTTTGGCTATCCTCGGTCACGTAGCTTCATCTGCTTCTTTTCTGTCGACACTTGAGATTTCTCTCTTGTCTTTCGTACGGAGCGCCGTCGCTTCTGCAAGTATAGTTCCGTTTCTGACTCTCACCCCTCATAATCGTAATTTTCAGCGTTCCCTACAGATTTTTGTCACTAATGGCTCACTTGAAGTCGTATTTATGAGAGTATGTATGACTCTCAGTTGCCGACTGGGTGGTTCCTTTATTGACTAGGCCTCCAAAGGTGATATCCCAATTCCTTTGTTTCGACCCAGACAAAGATAATTACAATACTTCCCCAATTAAAATGAGTTAATTTTCCAATTAATTTGCATTAGGCCAAACATTTAATTTAATCATCAACATAATATAACCACGCCTATGAAGTCCGTCCTCCATTTCAATAGTAATTAATTTAGACCCAATTTTCTTATCAATAACATACTTGTAAAATATGCATTTCCGTCTGAAATATTTTAAAGCATCAGGGCTTAGGAAATATTGAAATATTTTCCGTCCGAAATATTTTAAAGCATCTGAGATTTTGTAGGAAATATTAGTGATTTTTATCGTAAAAAGTGTGAGGACAGCTTATAGTAAAATTTTTCAAAAGCTCAGTGACAATAAATCTTCTTTGATATCCAGGGTTATGTTAGTTGTCGGAAACACAGCTTTTTGGCAAGGAAAGCATCGCATGGGGTAGGTAATCCATGTAAGAACAGTGTTAATGTAACTGAATGCCACCAAGTTTCGGAAGATGTACACAAAAATGCATTCGTAAAACGGCAGAAAACCATTGGTTGATTATTATTTATTCAGATGGAAACATCTGAGAACAAAAAATATTAATGCCGATAGATTTTATGAACTGTTACTTTCACTTTGGCGTATTTTTTTTAATTAAAAATCTACTTTGAAAAATTGTATCCAACAAAACTCAGTCCAAGTAGATTTCAGACCAGCGATTTATTCACAGTATCAGAGTATCTTAGCAGTTCTTTTCGAAAATTCATAAAATATGTAAATGAATGCATTCGCATATGATGAATAAATGTGATGGATTTTGTGTGAAATACATCCGTAACATTAAAAGTAACAGAAATAAAGAAGAAATTTCAATGTGACTAAAACTACGTACACAGAAAAGCAGTATCTTAATGAATTCATTAAACTTTGAAATTGAAAGTATTACAAAAAACCTGAGTTACAACAAAATTCAGAATATTTTAAGATCTTCTGAAAAACTAGATATAAATTTTAAGGTTCCAAGCTCATGTAATCTGAAAACTAAATACGAGTAATATTCAGATAGATTTGTTCTAACTACAGCTTCTTTACAGAATATTTCGGAAAACTTATTTTATACTAAAATGTTTTCGCGACATGTAATATAAAGAGGAAAAGGCCGAATGAAAATTTTTATTCATTTCAGGATACAAGGCAGCCGCTTGGCACATCATTGTGCGAACTTGAACTCTCTACCTGAATATGGACCTCCTGTCATTATGCTGCACGGCTTAACTGACGCAAAGGAGACATGGGAAGGCATATATCAAAATATTCCTTTCTTAAGCCACAGAAGGGTAAGATTAATCTTGAGATTCATTCAATTTCTCTTACAAGGCTCTAAACTAATTTTCATGATGAAATCCATGCACAGTTCTCTTTCTTTACCCACCACGATCGTTAAACCGGAGACATCTGAAGTAAGTCTTGCAGATAGCCAGGCGCTCCCGAATCGCTTTTCTTCAGCAGGTAATATTTCCTACTTCTACACCTCAGCAGTTACTGTGGGATCAGTGGAAGTTAACCACTGTCATCATCGTTGCGACTGTTTAAAAAGGCTGCGTCATACTTCTAAGCGACCCCGTGGCCTAATGGTCTGTGGCGTTGATTTCTATCCAGTATGCCGAGATAGGCCCTGGTTCGAGTAGAAAGTGCGGCAGGGGGTGTGCTTGTCTGATGGAACTAGCTAACTGTGTACCTTCCCTGGAAGTAATGGCGCCTAAATTAGGTACAGGCGACTGCTTGCCTGTATCTAATTTCTCATGGTGGTAGTTAAAACCTGATTTTGTAAAAATAAAAATATTAAATACTTCTTCAGTGTTATCTAAGGTCACTACTAGTGTTCATAGTCTTGACAAGTGCTATATTTTCAGGTCATAGATCCGATGAATCATCGCACGGCGGTACTTCAAAGGTCCATTACGAATGTTGAAATTTCCGAAATCGACAAAATGAACCAATGGGATGTTTCCCTTTCATCGTTGATTCTGCGACATGCAATGACGTTTCAAATCGTCTTTAAATTTT
This sequence comes from Macrothele yani, assembly GCA_039090855.1. Lineage (NCBI taxonomy): Eukaryota > Metazoa > Arthropoda > Arachnida > Araneae > Macrothelidae > Macrothele > Macrothele yani. Next base: position 64,365,778 of record CM077008.1, on the reverse strand, counting down.
TATCAGAATCCAAGACTTACAGATCAGAACAATCCCGTGTATCAACCAGAAAACGACAAAAAATATTTTGTTGGACGTCTCCACTTTTCCGAGCAAATTCAGAGACATCAAATGAATCACCCTGCGCGTTAACAAGCCATGCTTTGGAAGCATGTAGTTTTCGGGTCACATCTGGCGTAATTGACATTTCTATGGCGGAGCTTTTCCTTGCACAGCACTTAAGGAACGGCTAAATGTATTAATTCATAAAATACAATGCGTAATTTATATGGTGAAACTGCATAAAAAAAATAAGAAACTACAAGCACTATCAAAATGATACTTTTGTTTTCAGAATTTTCTCAACATAAATTTAACAGGCCTCGAATTTACTGATTATTTCTGTTACACTTGCGGGGAGTTCGAACATAATTTTAAAATATCAAAACTTTGGGGTTTTTCGCATATAAATTGTTTTGTGTGCTCTGTGAATTTAATTAGTATTTGAATTAATTCAATCTTGGATCATTTGTTAAATTTTCAGGTATGCATTTATGATGCCCGCAATCATGGAGACAGTGATTGGAACAACACATTCAGCATCAAAGTTTTGGCGGATGATCTTGGAAGTTTTATGAATTCCATGAATATAAAAAAGCTGCAATCGTTGGGCATAGCATGGGTGGCTGGACTGCGATGAAGTTTGCTCTTAGTAATGTATGAAACCTATTGTGCAAGTTTTCCTTCCTATTTTATTCATATTTGCATTACCGCATGTCATTACTAATGTCTTAGAAAAAACATAAAATCAAAGAGGCGAAACTTTCCAGGTTAAAACGTTTTGCCTATTTCTGATATTAAAACCTCAGTCGTGAAGATAACTGTACTTGTAGTCGAGACACTTTTGCTTTACATAAATATTTTAACATAGAAAGACAATACAGGCGCTGTGAAAAAGGACAGATACAAGTTTTTAACTTCACTGTTGAAATTGTGTTCTTTGACTAAACAAATGTGCCTGTTCCTTTCCGTTGTTTTATGTGGTTCATAAAATTTGTGGTTTTCGCTAAAACCTATTCCTTTTTTCTATGATAAACTGAAAGTTTCAGAAGTATTTTCAATTTAAACACAAACTCAGAGATATGTCTTTATCGCATATAACTACTATCACTGTACTGACTTCCAGGCAACTTATTGTTTGCTCGCTAAGATATGGTATTTGACAACAGCACTAGTCTCGTTAATGTAAAAGGTATTGATGGAACGATATTAATTTTTTTCGTAAAGTCATGCTCGGTGTCATGTAATTACTTACTTCCGTATAACGCAATCTTTAACTTGAATAACCCCGCCATCTCGCATTACGTATAATTACGTATTACGCTGTCGCGGTGACTCCACGTTTTACACTTCATCCATTCCTTGTGCGCAGACGTATAAACGTATATACAAATTAAACACGCTAAATCCTACCTAGCAGAAAGGAAGGGATGAAATTAATGCACCCCCACATACACATAGAAACCAGTATAACAGAAGGCTAAGTTCAACATCGTTGCACCAATATAATTGAAATAAGCGCTTCTTCTTGAGTGATACGCAAGTGATAGAACTAACGTTTCTGTGAAACAAGTGAAGTGTCTTCCTCCACTCTTTTTATACAGGGTGATCAGAATCGACCGCACAATAAACCTCCCGGACGATGATTCCTCATGAAGAAAGAAGCCGAAAACCGTTGTCCGTTGTCCGATCGGACGTCGCATTCCGGAGATATACGCGCCGAAAGTTCGTGACGTTACATCTGTTAAGAATACAGACATAGAAATAACTTACCCAATCACTTTGACAGAAAACATGTAATTTATTGATGTGTACCACTACAACACAAGTGATAAAACACGTGGATTCGTGTCAGATTACAACATGTGTTCAAAATGACCACCTTGCACTGCGGAACAGGCTGCACTCCGCCGCGGAATAGACATCTACACGCATTGCAGCATAGCAGGAGTTACAGTTGTGAGGGCCGCGTGTAAGGTGGCCACCAGGTCGTGCAGGCTGTTGACAGGCCGTCGGTATACCAGTTCCTTTAGATTACCCCAGAGGAAGAAGTCCAATGGGTTAAATCCGGCGATCTAGGGAGCCATGCGACCGGACCACCACGACCAAACCATCGACCGGGATATTGCGTATCCAGCCACTGGCGAACATTTGCAGCGTAATGCGCCGGTGCTCTATCATGCTGGAACCATAGATTGCTGAGAACAGCCAATGGCACGTTTTCCAGTAAGTCCGGCAGAACATCACGTAGGAACACCATGTAGTTGGCAGTTGTGACACGTTCGGGAAGAAGGTATGGTCCTACTAGGATATAGCCCACAATACCACACCAGATATTAACACCCCACCGAACCTGGTGAGCGTGTTAACGTGTTGCGTACAGATTGTCCAATACCTAAACATGACTATTGTGGGTGTTGTAGATACCCTGCCATGCAAACCTTGCTTCATCAGTCTACAAGATCCGGCGGATGAAACTATTATCGGCAGCATGTTGCTGTAGCAACCGCTCACAGTATGCCTGTCTTCGAGGATAATCCTGTGGTAATAGGCCTCCCCATCCGTGTAATGTGATATGGATGCAGGTCTTCGTCGTGTAGAACGGGAAGTATGGTACTTTGGTGCACACCGAATTATCGCGCGATCGCACGGCTGCTGGTCGTTGGCTCCTCTTCTATGAACTCTAGTATGGCGTCATCGAGTGATGGTGTTCTCACAGAGGTTCCAGCGCCACTGTCCACTCTTGGACGTGGTTTGATATTGCCTGTGTAGCGCATTCGAGTGTCAAGCCGCCGCATAAACTTGGTGTCCGGGTGCCGTCGTGCTGGGTATCGCTCGCTGTAGGCCCTTGCTGCACGCAATGCTGAACCATGAAATTCCCCCAATATGAGATACATGTCACAATACTTTCTCAAACTCTACGACATATCGCCACCCACAATACTGTCAAATGTACCCATGCAGTATGAGCTTACCTGCTACCGTTGCCAACCCTTTTTATCTCTACCTGCCGTATCACGCAGGAGTACAACTGATGGTTTCACGCCACAACGTCCTTCGAATTTGCATACCCACCCCGTGCTACGTTTTTAAATGTTGATTGCCTTTTTCTAATTGGATGTTTAAGCAACTCAGTGGGCTGTAAGTAGTTGCCCGTCTTGAATTTAGGACCACTGGTTCCAAGGAAGGGAGAGAGTCAGTGCCGTAGGACAAACACAACATCCATGCTTCACCGGGATCTGAACCCGGACCCCTTTCGGACAAATGATCAGAAGCCATCGCCTTAGACCACTGCGACACGGGGCGGCTTGATTGCCTTGTGATATGTGCGTCTGTATAACTATCCACGGCTTTCTTCAACGAGCATGTGCGTCACCGAATGTGACGTCACGAAACTTTCGGCGCGTATATCTCCGGAATGAGGCGTCCGACCGGACAACGGACAACGGTTTTCGGCTTCTTTTTCCACGAGGAATCGTCCGGTAGGTTTGTTGTGAGGTCGATTCTGATCACCCTGTATATTCAAAGTCACCGTACATCTACCCACCTGCCGCCCCGGTGGCGCAGTGGTCTAAGGCGCTGGCCTCGGATCATTCGTCCGAACGGGGTCCGGGTTCGAATCCCGGTGAGGCATGGATGTTGTGTTTGTCTTACGGCACTGGCTCTCTCCCTTCCCTGGAACCAGTGACCCTAAATTAGGGACGGGCGACTGCTTATAGCCAATTGAGTTGCTCACGGTGGTCGTTAAACCTCCAATCAAAAAAAAAAAATCTACCCACCAAACACGTCGTCCGACAGACATGAGTTACGTGACAGTCACTAAGTAAAAATGGAATAAATAAATTTTAGCAGTAGTGAATTAGAATGTGTTCCGCACTGCACCTTGCTCATCCTTTTCATCAGTGATATTTTCAACTCTATAGTGAGCACAGACTACTGTGATATTTTCAACTCTTTAGTGCGCAATAGGACTACTTCAAGTTCCATTCTCTACGCTCGTCTATTATAGATTTTCAAAACTACTGCTCACTGTTTCTGATTTATTTATGTCCACAACGTAAATTGTGTAACTCTCCAGGTAGCGAGGAACTCAAGTGATTAAGAGCGAGAGGTGGAGTATCCTTGCATAGCTAGGTCACGGTTCGAATCATGTTAAATCATTGATATTAGATTATGACATTAATTTTCTAAGTTCTTCCAAAACAGTGTTTCAATTCCTTAAATGAGAGTAGCTATAGGGAAAAATGATTCTTCAAGCCAGGAAAATTGTGGGAGAAAAAATTGAAATTCAGAGATGGCCGAAAGGAAACGCTCAGGCTCTGAATATATATCTGCCAGTTTTTTAACTACAGTATATAGACTCATCAACTAACGAAATGAGATTGCTAACTGCTAACTTTCAAGAACCTCTGTGAAAAGAATGTATTTCATTAACACAAAATTAAGGAAAAGTTTCCAGTGCCTGATTCGAAGGACAGACCTAAGGACGATCAACTCTCAAATCGATGTCCATTTAACTGCTGAAAAAAATAAGTAATGTTCAGAACGAAATTTGCTTACTTGTCCAACTGAGACCTACGAGCTCCCAAGAAAGGGCCTTCTGAAGACTAAATCTTGAACTATTCCAAAACTTTAATACATAGATAAGCAATTTTGAAAACGATTGCTATTTTCCAGTCGGTCAAGATGTTGGACATATTCATAACTTTCTCAGTAGATGTCTGACAGCGTGTGTTGGAAAATCCTGACTAACACAGAAATGGGAGAGCTAATTTGCAGATGAATTACCTGACTTGTCTGGAATGTAATGCCATCTGATTCGGTGCACCTTGCTTTGTCACATCAATGAAAAGTGCAGTTTCAAAAAGATACCATACACTGAAAAGCAATTGAATTACAGACAGCTGGCGTTATGCAAATGTGGCGCTGTGGGCGGCCCTGTAAATGGAAACGACATGACGTATGCAGCGATCCGACAATATAAGGAGTGATGCGACGAGAATCAGTTAGAGTTGGGGGCAGTATGGGTAAGACGAAGGATCCAAGCGCACTTGATCGTGGGCAAATTGTCGGGGCTCGACGAATGGGTCACTCCATCTCGGAAGTCGTGTAGGTACTGGGATTTTCACGAGCCACTGTGTCACGGGTGCACCGTGAGTACATCAAATCTGGTAAAACCATCCCTGCAAGGGTCAACTGCCGTGGACAACAGCGTGTGGATGAGCGGGGTTATCGTCGGCTAACTAGCATTGTAACAGCGGATAGACGGGCCACAGTGCAAAATATCACTCGGCACTTTAACGCTGGTGCACAAAAACGTGTTAGCGGCCACACCATCCAGAACCATCTCCTCGCTATGGGGTACAGAAGCCATCGTCCCACGAGGGTACCGCTGCTGACCGCACATCACAGGGTGCAAAGATCAGCATGGGCGCTGGAACATCGCCAGTGGACCCTAGACATGTGGAAAAATGTTGCCTGGACTGATGAGTCGAGATTCACGTTGGTACATGCGGATGGCAGGATACGAGTACGGCGCAAACCACATGGAGCGATGGATCCTTCTTGCCATCAGGGTACTCTTCAAGCTAGTGGGGTTGGAATTCTCGTCTGGGGATAACTGAAATGGGACCCCTGATACGTGTGACATCGTCCCTCACAAGTCAACGTTACCGGGATATCGCGGAATACCATTTTCTCCCGTTTGTGCGTCTTGAATGTCCCACTGGGGACCTCATCCTGCAACAAGACAGTGCACTGTGCCATCACTTCCGAATTGTATCCGAATCGTTGGATGAACACTCCACCGACGTGACCTCGCTTCCTTAGCCAGCTAGGTCACCTGACCTCAATCCCATCGAGCACATCTGGGATACCATCGAGAGATATGTTCGAGGCTCTGACCCTCCTCCGTAAAATCTTCGTGAACTGTGGGAGCTTGTTCAGGGGTCGTGGATCCGTATGGCTTCCCAACGCTTCCGGTGTCTTGTCGAGTCCATGTCGAGACGAATCGCCGCCGTCATCAGGGCGAAAGGTCGTGCTATACGTTATTAGACAGGTATCTCTAATTCAATTGCTCTTCAGTGTATTTATTATCTATATGTGTCTCAAAAAAGCAGCTCTGAAGGAGCAGGTTATGCAAATTATTTTCTATATATTTCAATAACGACCAAACGCCCACTTCCATAAGGAAAAACCTATTAACAGCGTGCTCCACCACTTAGGCTTATTTTATTTAAGCAAGGTCGTTGTAATGAACGCAATGAATTTCATTGAACCTAATGCATTACCTTAAACAAGGTCTAGTATCTTTATGTCTATGTTATACACTGAAGTGTCAAAAGTCATGGGATACGTACCTGGTATCGTGTACGAACTCCTTTAGGCAGGCAAAGTGCAGCAACTCGACGTGGCATCGATTCCACAAGTCTCAGGAAGACTTCTGGAGAGACCTTGAGCCATGCCGTCTGAATAGCGGTCCACAGTTCCAGGTACGTATTTGTAGGTGCAGGACCATGGGTGCTAGTGGACATTTCCAACACATCCAATAAGTTATGTTTTGGGTTCATGTTGGGTGAACGTGGTGGCCACACCATCCGTCGGAACTGTCCAGAATGCTCCTTGTACTAATTTTGGACAACGTGGGCCGAATGACACGGTGCACCATCCGCCTGGAAAATCCCATCGTTTTTGAGATACATAAAGTTCATGAAGTGCTGCAAATGGTCATCCAGCAGAGCAACACAGCGATTACCGGTTAATGACGTGTTTATGGGGACCAGAGGACCAAACTGAGCTACGTAAAGACGCCCCACACATGTATGGAACTACCACTAGCTGGCACAGTGCCTTGCTGACAGCTTGGGTCCATGGCCTCATGGAGTCTGCGCCACACCCGAACCCTACCATCAGCTCGTAACAACTGTTAGCGTAACTCATCGGATCACGCCACATGTTGTCAGTCTTCCAGGTTTCAATTACCGTGTTCACGATCCCAAGGTGAGGCGCTATGTCCGATGTCGTGATGTTAACAAAGACACTCTGGTGGGTCTTCTGCTCTCATACCCCATGGACGCTAAATTACCCTGCACTGACCTGATGGATATGTCTCTTCTACCTCCTGCATTGAATGTGGATGTTATTTGATCCAGTGTCGTTTGTCTGTTAGCATGGACAATCCTGGTCAGACGCCGCTGGTCACAGCAATTCAGCACCCGTGGTCGGATACAGCGCCGTCCACGGTGGGTGGTAATGCTTTCCATGAGGTATTCTCGGTACACACGTGACTCCGTGGATCGAGGAATGTTGAATATTCGCACAACTTCGGAAATTGAATGTCCCATTCGTCTGGCTCCCACTACAATGCCTCGTTCAAACTCCGATAATTCACATCGGCTTGCCATAATCGTACTGGCAGTTGTTCGGCCTGACTCATGAGATTACACCTGGCAAATGATGAAAATTGTGGCGAGCTTTGAAGCCTTTGTACGTTTTTTTTTACTTTTTAGCCTTTGTAAAGCTAAAAAATGAAAAAAATGAAAATTTAGAGACGTAAGAAAGCACGATTTGTCGTTAAGAGAAGAAATATAAGACAACCTAGCATATTTATTTACCTACACTGTTACCATAGTCATACATTTCTCTACAATATCCACCAGGTGATCTCCGGAAAAGAAAAAGAGGAAAAGATATCTGCAAGGGTAGATAACTGAAAAAGTGCATTTCGTAGAAACGATACTTGCTCATATATTTACATGCCTTCCATTGCGTTATTTTTTATTACAATCTTTTAAAGAAGTTATTTTTAAAATATCCCAAACCGGTGCATTTTATTTTACCTGCAAAACTGCTCTGTTTCTTTCCACAGCCTGATAAAGTTGAACGGCTGTTTGTGGAAGATATCAGTCCAGGCGCTTCAAAGAAAATAATTGACTATATTGCCTTCTATCTGAGAGTTCTGGTGAACAGCGTAGATGTTGTACCAGAGGACGCCGACGAAGAGACTGCGAAGAGAGTGTTATCGGAATACATCAGGGAGGTACGTGCAGAAATAAGTTCTAAGTAACTTTTATATCTTCGTGTGCGAAACAGAGACCCTAAATTATTTTATTATAGCTTAAACTGCTGAGAGAAACACATATTTTATGTTGCAGTTCTGTGACTCACATATGAAACAAGTTTAATTCAACATTCAAGCTTATGGTTTTCAAAATGGATTTTTGAGCTACATATCTAATTTGTCCATGATACTAAGCGCGGCACTACCTCGGCTGGTGTCATTTTGAATCAGACTTAGATCATTTTCTTCGGCAAAACGCGTAAGTTTCTGGTGGTCAAGTTAAAACTTTTCAAGCTGTGCATACTTCCACAATATTTCCTGTCGTATGCATATGAATAGGATGATATTTTAACGATTTCACTTAATAACACTTACAGTCCTATTAATTAGTTTTTACTTCTACGATTATATTCGAAATCTACATTATTTCACTCAAATTATTCTGACGTTTATTTGACAGGTGCTTTTTAAATCATGCTGTTTTTAATGTACTTTTCCCTTAAAAAGTCTCCGTTGCCTTCTTACTTTCAAAAGTAACAAATATAATGAATATAATATTTATATCTTTAAGATTTCATTTCTCCACGTGGAAAATATTTACCTCTATAAATGGAAAACCATGAAAACTTTTTAGAGAGAATTCTGCTTACTGAATACTTCTAAGTTAAATATCACAGCAACATTTGTCCTTGTAAGAAATTTTAAATTTCTGTTTCTAGTCCCTTTTCAGATATAAAATAACTTTAAAAGTCTGTTTCGAGTTTCCACCTCAGATGTTTTCGCAGTTCTTCAAAGAGCTATGTTTTACATATAGGACCAGCAGTAAAGCTGCTGGTATCATATGTAAATAAAAAAAAATTATCACAAAATATTAGTAAATTTTGTTGTATTAAAAATATTCTCATCTGACTGTACATATACATATCATCTTCTCTGACATATCTGGAAAAATTCTGAATTGACATCCATATTCTGTTTTCAATCCACTTGAAATCCGTTGAGGAAAGTAAGCTGATCATGCTCTAAATCTTCTGGAAGGCTAGTTTCGTGAATATAACAAAAACTACAAGCCCATAAAAGTCGTTTACAGATTTCATGCTCAAAGCGTTTTCTAATTTACAAGCCAATAGTGCATCAGCCACATAATTTCTATTTCTCTGATCGCACTTCTTTTTATAAAATTTAAGAGCCTGAATATTATTGAAAGAAGCCTTTTTCATTTGAATATAAAACCATTCTTACAATAAGTTTAAAACTTTCTTTTTTAACAGAACAAATTATAACCTAAAACGAACCAAGTTTATTTTCTTGAGCGATAAAACATTAATATGCGTGTGAACGATGCTACTAATTTTAAGATGGCACATAATGTCGACTAAAGCATTTACAACGAAATAAATATTCCATAACTTAGAGAAATATAAAAAGAAATATGACGCCGAACATTCGGTTGCAATAAGCAAGTCTTTTGAATTCTTTTCGACACGTAACAAATACTTCCAAGTATATTTTTATAAACCTCAAATTTCAGCTGAAAAACGAATAACGCATACACTTACACCATCTAGTGAAAAATTCGAATAATTTGAATACGCAATGAGAACGGGGTTATTCATAGTAAATGGAACAGGTAAAAAAAATAAAAAAATCAGCCGCTACAATCCATAAAACACACGTACAAACAGAAATACCTACTTACTCCCACTAGCATCTGAAAAGTGTGTTACGAAATTTAACATACTGTGTATATACTGTAGCAAGAGATATCAGAGGCAAGAGGAATTTTCAAATTGAACAGTTAGAAGAAGAGACATAAAAAATAACTTTATTTAACTCCAAGCGCCCTTAGTGAAAAGCTGTGCGTTGCTTTAACAAGAAAATCGGTGCAAAATACTCTTCATAATGAACAGTTTCTTACCAAAATAAGATTTTTCCAAGGGATTTGTGGAATCGAATAAAGTCTTTTACATAGAAATATACTTTCACGTCCCTGGGCGGCAGTATTTTGAATAGCGGAAAAGTACAAAATATGCGAAATTATTTTTCGCAGCAAAACTTATGCTAAGGAAAAATAATTCTTCAAATACATCTTCTCGCAGCAGAAATAACAAAAACAAATAAATAGAAATAAAGAGAAAAATTGATATTTACAACCTCCCTAGCGGGGAAAATGTGCATTGTCTAAAGAGTGTTCTAAGAATGTTCCCAATATTCACTGCAGCAAATCGGACACATTACATGTAGAAAATGTTCGACAGGATTTTTCGAAACGGAAATGCAGTGCAAACAGAAACACACACACTAACTCCACCCAACGCCATAAGTGTGAAATACAAAACACCCAAAAGTACATGCAACGCGTTCCACAGGGTAAATGGTATCCGTGTTGAAATACTTTTTGTTTTAAATCGGACTTTTAAAAGCAGAGATATCGACAAAACAGGTAAATATGCACAAATTTTTCCGAGCTGGAAATTAATGCATTATTTTGGGTCGGAAATGCACATAAAATGTTTTCGTTTTTCACAGCGTCTGACAGATATTGCTTCAAATATGCTGTAAAAGAAAACGTGACGTATGCATTTAGTAGCAAACTTATGCATCAAGAAAAATATGAACTTACTGTAGAAGCAAAACTTTTGGCATGAGATATTCTATCTGCCAAAGAAAGCGTCTTTAAAAGCGGACTGTTAAGAAGCAGATATACTGAGAGAAACATACACTATACATCTGCGCTCCCCGGATGAAAATCTATGCACTAATTTAAGCAGAAGATATACACAAAATACTTTGTGTGGTGAGCGGTATATTACTGCAAAGGAACTTTTTCACTCGAGTTTTCGGAAGTGCAAATTTTGCAGCAAATACATCGGAAACATAAATACACACTTATGCCACCTAGTGGCAAAACACTTTCTCACCAGAACTAGAAAATATATGCGGAACATTTCCCACCAGAAACTTTATCCTACGCATAAGATTTTTCACATGGATTTTAGGACCCAAAATGTCGGAGAAATCGCAATTTTAACTTTACACCACCTAGAGCAGCGAACCTCTGAAATGCGTGTCACTAAGTGACACAAAACATGATTTAGCTGGCACGCCGGTATGAAAACATTAACATTAAACAAAAAAGTGAAGGTTTTTGAAAACAATTTTTCGACAGCATGTTTGTACTATGTTCTTGCAAATAACCGAGCTCTGACAAAAAAATTAATCTAGCCAAGAAATGCCCTCCAGAGGAGTAGTTATTCAATCGATTTATTTCATCGCATTGTGTATTAATTCACAAAGGACAAACGTCACGCGCACACAATTATTATTTTTCTTTTTATCATTCGGATCTTACGGACTTCCATCACAAGACATCCACACCTGCTTTGGCTCAAGACTCCACTCCCCCTCCACATTTGCTGCGTGAGGGAGAGAAAACCAATCAGACAGGAAGACGCGCATGGAACTGCGAGCTCCCCGTGAAAACTGAAAGTTACTTTGAACAATGAACGGAACGATTTTCTATTTATAATTTGGCAACACTGCGAAATCAGTCCAGAGCTTCAGTTTGTCAGTGAAGGTTGAATTGTTTGTAGCTGCTGCTTATTCCTTTCGTGTATTGGAATTGTTTCTTTGCTGGTGTTTTTGTATCCGGACGATGCAAACATGTTTTCGGTGACGAAGAAACAGCAACTGAAAAAAGACAACAAAGATAGAGGCCGAGTATTTCAAGAACAGTGGACATCGGAGTTCAGAGTGATTGAAAAAAAGAAAAGCTTTTGTTGTCTGTGTACGGAGACAGTAGAATCCCGCACATTCAGTGTGAAGCATCATTTTGAAAGGAATCATAAAAATGTTTGTTCCATGCTAAATGATGGGAAAAATAGAGTGCATTTCACAAAAGGAGAAACAATCTGAAAAACAATCAAATTGTTTCGCATCTTCTTACAGGCTAAGGAATGATATCAATGCGGCTAGTTTTCATCTTTCTCGCTGTATAGCACAGCATGGAAAACCGCTTTGTGACTGTAATTTTTTGATGGCGGTTTTTTTAGCCACGTCCGACGCAATTTTTGAAGACTTTCCCAACAAGCAGCAAATTGTGTATAGAATTAAGTAAATGCAAGCCAAACACCACCAAAGAGAGAATAACAAGAATGAATGAAGATATTTCGGACCAAATGAAATCTGATTTGGAGAACGCCGATATGTTTCCAATATGTCTTGATGAAAGCACCGATATGATGTCACAGGAGAGGATAGATGTTTTTGTTAGATTTCCTGCTGGAAATGCAATGAGGGAAGAATTAATTGAATTGCTGAGTTTGCCAGCTACGATTACAGGGGGAAATACGCATAATGTGTGAAGTGAAGCAAGAATGTGTAGTAAAAATTGGGACTGACTTAAATAAAATAATGTCAATGACTACTGATGGCGCACCAAATATGGTTAATAAACATAATGGGTTAATAAGATTTCTTGGCGAAGAAGTTCAGCACCCTATTGTGCAGTTCCATTGCATTTTGCACTGGGAAGCACTGTGTGCGAAAGCAAGTCTGACTTGCTTTCGCACACAGTGTACTCTTATTGGTAACTAAACTTAGGAAATTCACGTGTGTACGTGCTCTTCATAATCGCTAGCTCTCTAAGATGTTAGATGGGGCGGAATCACAACATTGCGGACTTCTTATTTACAATAATGTTCTCTGGCTGAGTCGTGGACAAATACTCCCCAAGTCTGTCCAGCTCTTGGATAAAATTCGCCTCTTAACAAAAATGCAGCAAGAATTCTCAGAACTCACGGAACCAATTTGGCTGTGCGATTTCATGTTTTTCAGTGATTTTACAGTAGTATATAATGATTTGAATAAGGAACTTGGCGGAATGGGACACACTGCAAATTGATTGTTTGAGATCATAAAACCATTTAAGCGCAAACCTGAAGTATTCTTCAGAGATATTGAAACAAAGAAGTTTAAGCACTTTCCTTCACTTACAGTGCAACTTGAATTGCTGTCATGTTTCGCTGGTAATCTTGCTCCGTAAAACAGAAAACATTCTTAACAGATATTTAGATGCTTTAGAAAATTCAAAACAAATAATCTCAGCCCGGTTTTCTCAGTTTCGATATTTGGGGAAAACAATGCAGTTTTTCACAATGTTTCATGTCACTAAAATGAGTGACCTTAATTTGACTTTTCTCGAGTGGTTGGATATTGACAATTTGGAAAGGGAGTTGATAAAATTTCAAGAGAGCTTTACGTGATGAACAAATTCGTTAAAATTGGCAAAGCATTGGAGGAAATCGAGTCAGCTGTTGATGCTGAGTACTCTACCCAGAAGCCAAAGAACTTGATACTTGAACAGTGGAACAGCTTCCCATAGAAAGTTTCGGCCATGACGAGACTTGCTACAACGCTACTTACTTTGTTTGGATCTGTGAGTAGCTGTTTTCTATAATGAACTTTGTCAAGTCAATGGCCAGAAACCATTTTGGTTCAGACTTAAGTGCATCTTACGTGATGTTGAAGATATGAACCAAACATAAATGCCTTGGCTAGTAGCATTCATCAACAAGTTTCCCAATGTGATTATGTAAGTATGATTTTCCAATTCTTCTTACAAATTAAATCAGGTTCAAATTAAAATTGTTTTTGTATTAAAAATCACCTAGTTGCCTCTTTTGTTAATGTCATTTTTATGGTATTCCCCCAAAATATTTCATGACGAAACGTTAATTTAAAAAAAATGCAAATAAAAGGTAGCCTACTAGACTCTTGAAAGAAGTAAAGCAAACATTTAGTGGCATACTAGTCGGGAAAGGTTCGCCATCCTGACCTAAAGGAAAAACTGCACATTTATTGAAAAAAGGAACTATACTCAAAATAGCGTTCGCAATAAATGGTATCGAAGGAAAGGAATATTTTTTTCAATCGGTTATTCAAAAGCAAATACATGGAACAAACCATTTTTTGAATTCCTTAGCACCTGTATTTACCCTCTCTAACGACACACGAAAAGGATCAGAAAGCAAGGGTCATCGTTCTCGCATTTTGAGCTTCCCAATGCAAAAATAATTTTTCATATCGCACTATTGGTTGTAGATATGTGGGGTCCACAGATTAACGGGAAGACGGACAAACAGACGGACGGACAAAGCTATACTATAAGCACGTACGTAAAAAACAAGTTAGTAAAATCGTGCAATGCATTGATTATAATACGCTTTCCAACATACCAGAAATCATTACTCAAGTTATGAGGATAATGTCTGTGGAATAAATCTCGGTCCTGTGTCCTGACCTTTGATCCCATTTCGATGATATTCAACAGAACCGGTTCAGTATACTTCCGAAATAACATGATAAAGGTTTGTCTTTCAGAATCGCTTTATTGTACAACTGAGAGTATACAATAAAATAGGGCAAAAAACATGAGCAAAGGACATAAGACACTCGGACAAAATCACAGGCAATAAACATAGGGCATACATGGGGAGAACTAAACATAACGAAATAGAAATCGTGGGCACTTGTGTTATAAAAATACTGAGTGTATTCAATAACACCAGGGTTGAGAACAGGAGTTAATATCAAGGCAATAAATAGCACGGAGAAGTCACAGGCAATTGCGGGAGCATTCATGGGAAAAGAAGCATACATAATGAACGCGTGGGCTCGCAGGCCACACGCATGAAACGAGGGCGAACAAGAAATCAATAGGAAAGCACGAAGAATTATACACTAAATGGTACATATGAATGCAAGGCAAACAACAAGAGTATACATAATTCGGGAACATACATACACTGACGGAAAAAAATCCCAACACCACGAAAAAATAGTTGTAGAGGAATGAAATGGCGGCAATACATTTGTATAGGTAACATATTTAATCGATTAAGGTTTCAATATCACAGCTTATTGTAAGCGCAAGAAGAGCCATTTTAAATGTGAAATGCTGGTACATTAATAACCGGTGTAACCGCCAGAATGTTGAATGCAAGCACGCAAACGTTCATGCATTGTGTCGTACAGGTGCTGGATGTCAGTTTGTGGGATGTAGTTCCATGCCTGTTGCACTTGGTCGGTCAATACAGGGACGGTTAATGCTGGTTGGGGGTGACGCTGGAGTTGTCGTCCAATGATGTCCCATACGTGCTCGATTGGTGAAAGATCTGGTGATCTAGTAGGCCACGGCAACATGTCAACACCTGTAGAGTATGTTGGGTTACAACAGCGGTATGCGGGCGAGCGTTATCCTGTTGTAAAACACCCCCTGGGCTGCTGTTCATGAATGGCAGCATAACAGGTTGAATCACCAGACCGACGTACAACTGTGCCGTCAGGGTGCGTGGGATAACCACGAGAGTGCTCCTGCTGTCATAGGAAATTGCTCCCCAGACCATAACTCTAGGTGTATGTCCAGTGTGTCTCGGCCGCAGACAGGTTGGTTGCAGGCGCTTACCTGGCCTCCTTCTAACCAACACACGGCCATCACTGGCACCCAGGCAGAACCGGCTTTCATCAGAAAACACAACAGATCTTCACTGCGTTCTCCAATGAGCTCTAGCTTGACACCACTGAAGTCGCAGACGGCGGTGGTTTGGAGTAAGTGGAATGCACGCTACAGGGCGTCTGGCTCGGAGCTGTCCTTCAACTAACCGATTTGTAACAGTTCGTTGTGTCACTGTGGTGGCAACTGCAGTTCGAATTGCTGCCGCAGACGCGGTACGATGTGTCACGGCCATACGCCGTACACGGCGATCTTCCCTCTCAGTAGTGCAACATGGCCGGCAGGAACCCGGTCTTCTTGAGGCAGTACCTTCCCTTGACGACCGCTGCCAACAATCATGCACAGTGGCTACATTCCTGGCAAGTCGTTCTGCAATATTGCGGAAAGAAAATCCACCTTCTCGCAGCAGTATTACACGACCTCGTTCAAACTCCGTGAGCTGTTGATAATGGCTTCTTCGTCTTCTTAAAGGCATTCTGGACTAACATCAACAAACTACGTCGAATCTCAACGATAACTAACGCTCACGAACGTTACAGCGCGTATTTACAGCAAACCTGCTTTGCATGTTCCGAGGGGAGTTACTAGCGCCACACGTATGCGCCGAGCGCGAAATTTGCATAGACGTCATCTTACAGATGTACTCTCGCCGCCTACCAAATGTCATTTATGTAACACAACCCCTTCTTGGTGTTGGGATTTTTTTCCGTCAGTGTATATACTACAGGTGATGTCACTATAATAAACGAATAAGTATCAGCAAAACGAGAAACCAATATAGCACATACAAAACCGGGCGATACACAGGTATAACATGGAGTATGCACAGAATAAGAAGAAACATGAGAACATGGGCACGCAGGCCGCACTCATACACTGGTGTGCAAAAATTAAGGACGAAGAGGAGAAATCAGCATAACAGCGGAACGAGTAGGCAGAACGGACCGAAAAACCACTCAGGAGATAGACTAGGGTCTGGTACGGTAGGTCATGCTCACATAAGCAGAATGATGTAGGACGGGGGGATTGTCGGAAGGATATAAAGCACACGGGCGGTGTACGCTCAGCAATTCGGTGAAAGCTATTGCACGGTGTACATCGGTTTGAACGACGTCGAGTTGTTACCACCGTGTGATATGGCCAACAGGCAATCCAGTAGACGACATCTGGAAGACTTTACCCAAGGTCGCGTCATTGGGAAGTCGAAAGAAGGTCGAAGTGGGACTAGTGTGGCCAAGATGTTCGGGATCGCTCACAGCATCGTTTCACGAGCTTGGAGAGCATTTCAAGCGACAGGAACAGCTGTCCGAGAGTTTAGCAGGGGTCGTCCACGAGCAACCATGGCGGCGGACGACCGCTATATTGTCCTACAGGAGAGAAGAAGCAGACGGCAGACAGCTGGAGAAATCGCAAGGCACATGTAACAGACAACTGGACGTCCGTTATCGCGTTTTACCGTAGCCAGGAGGCTGCACAAAGGAGGTCTACTTGCAAGGCGACCAGTACGGTGTGTGCTATTAACGCTAGCTCATCGGAGACGGCGGTTTCTGTGGTGCCAGGAACACAAGAACTGGACACATCAGCAATGGGGTCGAGTTCTCTTTACGGATGAGAGCCGATTTAGTCTGACGAGCGATTCTGGGCGTATACACATCTAGAGAGAGCAGGGAACACGCAATCACACCTCCAACATCATCGAAAGGGACCGGTTTGGAAGTGGCGGAGTTATCGTTTCGGGCGGTATTATGCTTGGTAGTCGTACTGATCTCCACATCTTACAAGGAGCTTCAGTCACTGTTGCCCGCTATTGTACCGAAGTTATCCTGCCTTCTTTGCGTCTGCTTAGAGGTGCTGTGGGTCCTGAGTTCCTCTTCATGGACGACAACGCTACACGCCATCGTATAGTGGCTGTTGCAGAGTGAAGATATTCAATGCATGGATTGGCCCGCAAGGTCCCCTGACCTAAATCCAATCGAACACGTGTGTGACCTTTTCGGGAGACGCTTGGTAGCACGTCACCAGCCGCCAGCAACGATTCCTCAGCTGCGATTGGCCCTACAATAGGAATGGGCCGCGATGCCTTAACAGCTCCTTGACAACCTTGTCCTCAGCATGGACAGACGTTGTAAATCGTGCAACGCAGTCAGGGGTGATCATATCCCCTACTAAAGACTGGATTTTTCTTGGCAGCCGCCTGTCACATGGACGTTTCTGTCTTCTGTCCAGATGTGCTCCAAGCTACCTTTTCAATAAAGTTCCTTTGTATCCTTTGGATTCCTTGTTTGGACGGTTTTGGCTCATTTGTCCCATATTCATACATCTTGGGGATTTTATGGTATGATTTGAGTCGATGTAGATCACTTCTCCACGACGTTACTTTCAAAAAACAGTCTCGTCCTTAATATGTGCACGCCAGTATAGAACGAGGACAGCACAATACAACAAGTACATAGTGAGCGACAGGCCAGAACATGGGATTATAACAGGAAGAACATGAAGTATACATAAGATAAGGAAGATACAATACAACGTGGGCACGCAGACCGTACTCGTAGAACAGGAGCAACACAATACAACAAG
This sequence comes from Macrothele yani, assembly GCA_039090855.1. Classification (NCBI taxonomy): domain Eukaryota; kingdom Metazoa; phylum Arthropoda; class Arachnida; order Araneae; family Macrothelidae; genus Macrothele; species Macrothele yani. The sequence goes on along the minus strand of CM077008.1, from coordinate 64,347,587 downwards.
ATAATATATACGATGAATAATACACGTAAAGTTTAAATGATGGGTGTAAGACAAATCTGAAAAACAGAGCGATAGTACATAGAACGCCTAGGCAGCAGCAAAGTCAGACTAATAGTAAAGGCCGGACGAATGTAGTTCTTCCCAAAGAGTGAAGGCGTCAGTGAAGTCATCATCATTGGCAAAGTCTTGTGGAAGTGGCTGTGGTGGAAGTGGAGAACATGGTACAGACTCAACAGAAGCCACTGGAGAAACTTTGATTTTGGCACGACGTTTCCGCGTGGGCTGAGAGGAGCGACGTGCACGTTTCTTTGGAATGGCCCCTGTTAAGGGCGCCGAAATAGAGGGCTGAGCGAAAGACGACACGTCGAGTGGAGATGAATGTTGTAGAGCAACAGAGGACGGAGGTAGTGCAACAATGGAATGCGGAGACGGTTGAATGGAAACGGATATAGGCACGGACGGAGCTTCAGATGCAGTCGATGAAGGCGCGACAGAGGGCGTGGAGGACGGACGCAGATGATCAAATCGCCGAGCCATCGACAAGTCCCTATCTGCTTTGTACGGGAGGTTGAAGTACGATCTGGTCTGCTTTGTACGGGAGGTTGAAGTACGATCTGGCAGAACACCAGGAGTCTAGATCTTCGTTATAAGTGATTCGAGAGATACAATTCTCACGAAATGGTACAGGGATCTTAATTAAGGTGAGATAATGGAGAACTTTCTTGATATCAGCCGGAGCAGTCTCATGGGGGTGCTTAGCACGAAGAAGTTGACACTCGGAAGCAGAAAGATGTGCTGAGTAGTCTGGAGGCAGAGAAGTATCCGAATACTCAGTAGGATCAGAACTGGAGTCCGTAGCTGTAGAAGTGTCCGAGAAAGCTACGGAAGAAGCAGTTGAACAATGTTTCGAAGAACCGGCGGCGCAAGAAGTCAAGTCGGGCAATGATGAACGTACTGGTGTGTCGTCAAGTGATGCGGAGATGATGGGTGAAGAGCCGGAGGCTGGTAACGACGTGTCGAAAGAGCAGTGAGAAGGAACAACGGTCGAAGCCAAGTCCGGACCGACGGTGATGGGTTCCGGACTCGGCGGAGGGGAGATCACCGGTGCGCTCTCACCAGAGTGGGGCGAGTCCAGGAGCGATTGCAGAAGAAATGCCGGGGAGTCCACAAGAGGCACAGTGGAGATCGTAGTAAGTGAAAATGAAGCAGGCATTGTATAAACATCCTGGTGGAAAACGGTGGAATAACCAGGCGAAGGCAACAAACTGGAATAGTCCTGGAGCGATGCAATGAAAGGAACAGGTAGAGACGGCAAACTGTTGAACTGAGAAAGAACTGAAGAATCTTAAGAAAACGCACTGGTGGAAGATGGGTAGGCCAGAGGAACAGTATTCACAGATGGAATAAGTCAACCAGAACTGGAAAGCAGCGGTCGAGGGAAAAAGCTGGGTATGATGAGAGTAAGGAAGAACTTGTCGAAGTGCTGAAGTCCAAGGCCAAAGAGAGTGGAGAATGTCACACAGGAGGCTGGAACAACCCACCTGGTACAGAGGGCATAGCACACGCAGTGGAATAAGACAATAAAGGTGCAGACTGAAAACGCTTTCACAACTAGAAAGAAAACCGAGGAGGACATCATCAGAAATTTTTGGTGGAACAGGAGACATGCTTACAAGGATAGGGCACTGTGCGAGAGGAATGGCGAACAGACTTTGATCACCAACAAAGATGGGAGAAGACATAACCCGTGCAACATGAGCGGGAGAGGAAAAATTAATAAGCACAGAGCGAGGTTTACGTGCAATACGTGTAATGGCATCTGGAGGAACAAGTTCATGCAGAGCTGATGTGTACACAGTAAGTTTTGTATTGGGGAGGGCAACATATTTCACCCCTAAAGCTAAAGAGGCTAGTAGAGACTTACCTCGGGGCGAAGATTCAGGAAGATGAAGAGTAAGAACGGAATCCTGACGAGAAACAATGAAATCCAGGCATGACGGCAAAAGTGTTGAATGTGTGGTATGGGGGGGGGGGCAGACAAAGAGAGCTGAAGTTTATCTTGAAGCAGAACTTCTGGTGGAGGCGTCTTTGGTGGAAGATATTCTGTTGATATTGCACAATCCATGAGCGGTGGTAGAATGCACAATTGCTAGGAAGACAAATGGGGAAGGCACAACGAACAGGTGAACGAATACTGAGCGACAAACAATGACGACACAAGTAGAGCTGCAAGAGAGATGTCACAACTGTGAGACCATGACGTCACCGGAGGACCACTAATGGAAGACGACGTAACCGGGAGAAGGGAAACGTATAGGAACGCTGATGGAGAATAGAAGACAGTCAAGGCGAGTCACGACGACCAGATGGTAAACAAACCCACCGAGATGAAATATGAAGGAATATCGCAATAATATTCACTTACCGGTGCGGAAACGTAGCTGGGAACATTGATGACAACTTATTACTTGAGCGAGATGCACAGGAAAGGAACAGTAGGCATTGGAAAGTGTACACAGGGCGCACATTTCAGAACGCAGTAGGGCGTTGTCAGCAGGTAATATTACTATGAAAATCAAGTAAATATGCACAGTTCGGCTAGAAAAGGTGGTGAGAAAGATAGCACATACCCTTATGCATGATTGGAGCACAAAATTGGGGAGCAACAGGCACTTTTACCGAGCAAACTGAGCAAAATTTGCAGAGCTCGAAAGGGCACGTCCAGCTGCAAAGACTAAAGTTTTGTCTCAATCGAAGCATGTTTACGTAAGTTATGATGCATAAGGGCTATGGAATAGATCCCGCTCCTGTGTCCTAACCTTTGACCCCATTTCGCCCATTTTCAATAGGATTCGTCCCCAGGCAGGGCCCTACAACATACTAACATTTCATCCAAATCGAAGCACTTTTACTTACGTTATAACGCATAATAGCGATGGAAGTGATTCCACTCCTATGTCCTGACCTTTGACCGCATTTCCCCCATTTTCAAAAGGATTTGTCCCCAGGTGATTCCCTACCACATACTAAAATTCATCGAAATCGAACAATTTTTATGCGAGTTATCGTGCGGACGGACATACGCACACAACGCGTGACGTAATGAGGCAGATGGGAATCGCACCCATCTGCTCGAAAGAGTGTGACGTAATAAACCTTTGATCCCCACTTCACCCATTTTCAACAGATTTTGTCCCCAGGCGGTCCCGTACCACATACTAAAATTTCATTGAAATCGAACCATATTAACGCAAGTTATGAGGCATAAGGGCAATCGAATGGATCCTGCTCCTATGTCGTGACCTTTAACCCCATTTGTCCCATTTTCAATACGGTTCTTCCAGAGGTGGTCCCCTACTACATACTAAAGTGCCATTGAAATTGAATCATTTTTACGGGAGTTATCGTGCCGACAGGCAGCCGGACAGACGGACGGACGTACGGAAAAAGCTGGAGCATATACGCTTCTTCAACCTACTGTTGGAAAGCGTAAAAAAGACATACTAAAAAGGGCACAACTCAACGGTGTGAATGGTACACTTGTATTCTGATAATTATATTTTTCTTTTGGCAATTAAATCCGATATATATATATCAAAAGAATAAATTATTAATGCCACTTTCTTCTTTGCGGTTTTTAAGTGATCTGGACAACTAGTATTTTGAACCTTTCAAAAATGTTTTGCTCTCTAATATCATTTCATCATACAATGAGCATTATCCACAAATATTTGGTACATACTGCTCATTGCATGCCTTTTGTGTTTTCGATTAGAAGTCATCATATTTGTGCATAATTAACTCCCTGATACAAAATCATCAATTATGTTTCAGCATAACTAAGTTAAATGCATCACTTTACATTTTAATTCACAAGAGATTCTTCTAAACCCGATATATTTTTATATTTTTTCTAAAGGCAATTGATATTCCTCTACCGGATCACCTGTTTCGGAAGTTCCCTTTATGCCGTCGTGATGGCAAATGGCAGTGGAAATCAAACACTGAAGTCTTCCTAAAAGCATTTGAAAATCCAGAGTCGTTCTTCAGTGAATTTGAAGGAAAATATGAAGGAAAGGCTTTATTTATCCATGGAACAGAATCTATGTTTAAAGTGTAAGTAATTGTGTTAGTAACTTTTAGTTCACTTAGGCAATTTTGGAAATCGGAAAAAAAACGAAAATTTGTTTGGAGGGGGCTACTATTGTGAGCAACCAGCAATTATATTCGGTGAACAAATATATTGCGATCTAATTTAGTTCTTCGGTTTTACCTACTCAGGTTACAAGAACGGCATAATTCAGTTTATTTTCATAGTACTTTGTTTCACTGACAATTTCAAATACATAAAATGCTTTCTTCTCCTGCAAACAAAAAATGCCAGCAACCCTATGTCCTATTTCAGTTGTAACACAGATCATCAGATGTTGCAGAAATGAAACATAACAAACGCACAGAAGATTGGAAACCATACATCGTCTCCGAAAGTAATCTTTACTGTTCAGAGGTGTTTAAGCGTTGCAGGGCTCATTTTCTGCTGTTCTATTTTACGTCAGTGTGCTGATTACTGAACTGTTATTGAAATCTTCAACGCTACTCAGGTTGCAATGTTCTTCATTTTTTGATTGTAAATATTAACTAAATACTGTATATTTTACCAAACCACTAGCATTACTTATTTGTAAATACTGCAGTGTTCTGTAAAGTTACGTCATACTCCGGATAGTTTAAATTACACAGATACCCTTCATTAAGCACTTATTGGCTTTAACGGCCAGGAAAAATTACAGGTCTTGTACTTACCAGGCCAATATCTTTATTACTCTAGGGGCTTTAAATGTCAGTAGGTTACATATGAAGTGTAATTCCAATTTGGTACTCGATTAACGTTTGAGAAATATCTCAATACAGCAGACTACTCGCAGCGTATAACACTCTTCAAGTTTTACTAACTTGACAACAATTCAATGTTTCAATATCAAAGAAAGAGCAACATTCAAAGTGAAAGAATTAAACAATAATAGGTACATTAAATCTTAAATTTTCTTGACTTCTATCTCAAAACCAATAAAACTGTTTCATAATCTACACGAATTCTAATGAAAGCGAACCTCTTAGGAGAGACCCGATACATCTGACGAAAGCGTGAATATATCTTGTAAGAGCATGAATACATCTAACTTACGCCAGTCAGCACATTTAACGAGGACGGACATTTAACGTAAACATCACTCTTGTCTTTCTTGTACATAAACATACGTCCCTCAACTTTCGAAATTAATTCAGATTGCCACAAAAACATTCAGCGAGAGAGAAATGTATGGTTGAGTTAAGAAACGCTTAAGGAAAATGAACTAATACATAAAGTAATAGGAACCAAAGAGGAATGTTAAAATATTCGTCATGGGTTTCATTATAAGCTACTGATTCTATTGAATATATCGACATTTACAAGCGTTAGTGCTTTTACTTCTCTTTGCGCGAATGTTTGTAACATTTTCCTAACGACAACATATTTTTCAATCTGCTACATAAACAGGCTGCCAGATAGTGAGGAGTCGTCCTACCTGCTCAAATTACAACGCTTGAGAAGCCAAATGTGTCATCTTCTTCATAAATTGCCTACTTCTGAACCAGGCCATTCTAGCATCAGTTCCGATTATTCACATGCTAAAGCCGTGACAGCCACAATTATGCTATAAAAAATACGCATTCGTACATATCGTCTAATGAATGTAACGTAGGCATCTTGCATGATATCTTGCAGGTTTCTAGAAAGTGTTGCCTGACATCGTTAATGTTTGTTTCAAACAGTAAAGATATGTATTCTACAATACGTTTCTTCCAAATGTTACCACTACTAAGAAACCTTCCTCAAAAAGCATCCACGAGCATTCTTCGTTTTAAACAAAACAAAGATGTTGCGGTCTTTCCAAAAATTACTTTCTTCATCAAGGGAACGATTAGGATGTAATCCTAAGCACTTCTATAAAACATGTTATGCTAACAAAAGGTATAAGAAGTACTATGTACGTTACATGCTTTTAGCTGAAGCAGTGGCTAACTCACAACAGTTTATAAGTGGTATTCACATATATTTTTATGAGTTTTGCGGAAGAAAGTAAGATTACCTTAAAAAACAAAGTACTTGAAAATTGTTGATGGATTAGGGGTAAGATCTGCACCATTCTTCTAAGATCAAACATTAGTGTGTAAATATGTACCTACACACCTTAGTTTTTATGGAACGTAAAACCGTACTGGCCTGTAAAATTTGTATATGTTCCCATGCATACTCCTTGTAGACGCTGGATTCTGGCTAATCGCCCAAGTTAAACACTGATTCGAGTTGCCCGCAAGGCATAGATCGTAGGCCTTGCGGGCAACTCGAACCAGTGTTGTTAAACATTAGTTCGAGTTGCTCGCAAGGCCTACGTTACTGGTTCTGTCGATTGTCTGGAAGCAGTAGCTTTAAATTAGCGTCGGATGGCACCTCATAACTTAGACACTCGTGCAGATCTTTAAAACCCGAAACAAAAGAAACTGCATTACATGCTACATGTTAGCACTAATTCCAGTCATAAAAATCGAAATGTGATTTACGTAAAAATTCTAATAAATGATGTACATAGGTATTTCGAGGCAATAAGTTGCCGTTTATTAAACAAACGTTTAATTCTATTATATAGGAAAGAAGAGATAGAAGAAAGATAGAGCGCAGTGTTTTTATTAGGCAAGAAAAGAAAATGCAGAAAAACTTTACGTTTTGAGTATACAGTATGCAAAATTTTTACGAGATCTTTAAGTTAAGTACAAAAACGATGTAAAGTTGTGTATTTTGTAAGCTGCAGGTGTGAGTAAAATAGTTGTATTTCATTTTTGCTTTCCTATCTTTCTCTATTTCACATTAAGACATGAAAGGAAAAATGTGTTTGAAAGTTACCAGTAAGTACAGAAGTTTTTGTTAACGCCGAGTAATCTACTTACTTGGATACACGAACAACACTTACGCTTCACTGCATTTTTCAGGAAAACAAACTAGTCCGTGATAGCGTAGGTAGGTTGGCATGAAGAGTCAGGTTGGCATGAAGAGTCAGGTTGGCATGAAGAGTCAGGTTGGCATGAAGAGTCAGTCAGGTTGGCATGAAGAGTCAGGTTGACATGAAGAGTCAGGTTGGCATGAAGAGTCAGGTTGGCAGCGGGTTGCATGAACTTTCCGGAATGCAGCCCATAAATAGTAAGAACACTGGCTGCACACCAATCTGTGCATCGAGTATATCAACAGGTTTTTATGGGGATAAAAATGCACTCCAGTGAACGGCGTATACGAATCAAAGTCATCATACCATGCTCATCGTTTGGCAGTTGTGCTTGTTTTTTCTATTGTAAACACATACCAGTGCGTCTCTTAGAGCAGTTCAGTTGATAAAAGAGCCTAACTCCACCGTCGAATGACAAAATATTATTTGAGCTTTTAGTATTGCCAATCTGTATACCATTCTTTTTGTTGGGCCTCGCGTGTTCGAAAACAAAATACAGTGAAATTATACGGATTGAAGTTCGTGAATATAAGCGAAGTCTTCTCAAAATAATTATTATACACTGCGTAAAACGTTGCTATGGGTGCTGGAAATTAAAGTAGGCGTCTTAGATAACATGCACGATTGCAGTATACATGAGCGAGAGCATAATTTAGAAGAGTTCAATACCTACCCGCTCCTCCTGATCTCCGACATTCTTCTGGACATACATGGTTGAAAATCGCACAGCTGTAGCTTACAGTTACAGTTTTTCATTGCAACCAGTGCTCAAAATGGAAATTTTGAAGTGCCGGTATGCTCATATTTAGCAAAAAATACTCTGGAAAAAATACCTTCGCCCGAAAATCCACAAAACTGAAAAAATGTGTACAAAAATCCAGGAACTAAATCTCCTTTGTTTGAAAATGTAATTGACAATTCCGTGGAATGCTATTGCACCGTAAGTCAGAAACGATGGCGGTCGATCAGAGTTGGTTGGTCTGAGGACCCCAGCGGGCATTACCATGACCTTCATAAGACACGTTGGTCACGGCACTACTTATGCTGCACCGAGGACTTGCGTTAGGCTTTGTTATAACGATGTGTCTGTCTCTCTCTACCCCATGACAAACAAATTAACTAGACTTCTGAACCCCAGGTAATCTTTCGTGATTGACCTGGACTTGAACCCAGAACTATAAGATCCCGAGCCGAGACGGCGGTCCCCTTCCAATAGGGACTTTCATGAAGTCGGAAGTCGGGCAATTAGAACCTCCGTAATCACAACGAATATTCAGTCTTAAATTAATGGTAATCTCACCGCCCTTCAAATGCATACACCACTCCCTTAACCTTTAAGGTTCCGACATTGCAATGTTTCAAGGGCACGATGAATATAAGGTTTCTATGTTTAAGAAATGCGCGCTCGTAAGCCAGAGACAGAAAATAAAGAATCCATTTCTGTAGTTCCCACTACTAAAAGTAATGCCGGTATGTAAATTCCGGGTAAAAAACAGTTCCGGTATGAAACACTAGAAAAAAAAAAGAAGTGCTAGTATGCCATACCGGTGTATACACTGATTGCAACATTCCTCGAACGTTTAATACACAAAATTGAGTTTTAGATGTCTTAATAAGCTTGAACTTATAACCTTGCCACTTCATTGTTGCATAAAATTACGAATAGAAGCTGCTTGATACATTCACGTGTTTCAAGGATATAGAAACTTTGCAATATTTCTATACATAATGCTCTAACGAGCTTAAATACGATTCTTGAGTCATATACTACCATGATTCCATGCCTGTTTTTAGGGAGTCGTTCATTATAGTAAATATTAGATTTTTCAGAAAATTTTAATTTTTAATAAATTTGTTTATTTATTGAAACCCAGGTTTTTTGCAATAAAACAGTGTAACAGCATATAGAGAAGAACATATGACAACACGTAAAGGACATACGTTAGCAGTTAAGGTAGCGAACATTTACTGCTCATCTCAGTTTGAACTTAGTAGGACTGAGACACGGATTCTCTGTAATTTTTTTCGTATGGGTAGCAAGAAAAATCATACTGGTAGTTATATGCAAACCAGAATAATTTTACATCCTGTAACGCAAAACACCTCATATTGGAAAAAAAATCTAACAATACTATGGCTCTGAACTTATTAGAAATTTATGTAAAATACGTTACGTCATTGACTAAACCTGCCACAGGTGTCAGAAACCACCAGAGTAGAACATCACAAGAGCATTTCATTGTATGTGTGAAAAAAGCGAAACAAAAGAAAATGGGATTTCCAAGGGGTATTCAAATAACTTGTTTTTTCTATTTGATGGTTTAACGACCAACGTATGCAACTCGATGGGCTATAAGCTGTCGCCCGTCCTAATTTAAAGCCACTGGTTCAAGGGAAGGAAGAGAAACAATGCCGTAAGACAAACCAACATCCATGCCTCACCGGGATTCGTACCAGGAAACATCTCAGGAAGAAAGGTCAAAAGCCAACATTTAGACCACTGCGCCACCAGGGCGTACATTTTTGGCACTTTTTTTTATAAAAAAAGAACGTGCTTATGTTATTGGTTTGTCCGCCCGTCTCTCCGTCCATCTGTGGACACCATATATCTGCAATTGTTAGTCCGATTTGAAAAATTCCTTTTGCATTGGGATGCCTGAAATGTGAGAATGATGATCCTTCCATTCCGGGTTTTTTACGAAACATAACGTCGCCGCTAGAGGACGTAAATGCAGATGATGTCGAATTCAAAATACATTTTATTGTATGTATTTGCTTCTAAATATCCGATTGAGAAAATTCTTTCTTCCTATAATAGCAGTAATCCGATTTATTGGCGTAGGAATATATAAATAAGCGTTGCCAAGGTTTTGCACATCAACCAGATGGCGTTTCAAGGAAGATAGAGAGAAACTGCCTATTTCCGTGAAAAAGCAATCTGGTCGAAGTGCGAAAGCTTGAAAGCGCTATTTATATATTCCTACGCCGATAAATCGGATTACTGGTATAGTTTTACCATTTTCAACTTAATTGGTGTATATTTTCTTATTATTAATTATTTCTTCCTTTTCGATACCATTTATAACGCAGACTATTTTAGGCAGAGTTTCTTTTTCAAGTAGTGCACAGATTTTCCGCTAGGGGTCGTAAAGGTAAATTGCGTTTTCCCCGATATCTCAGCTTCTAAAACTCCGATTTGAAAAACTTCTGGTGCATCGGAAACATCTCCTCATACGAAATGTTTTGATTATATTTCTCATTTTTGATAAAGAATGGTTTGGCCACCAGGAAACGTAAATGTTTACTTCGGCTTCTTATGTATTTGCAGCAAAAATCTAAGCTTCCGAAAACTCGATTGAAGTAATTCTTTCGTGGACCGATACCGCTTACCTAGTAAAACCTTTTGAGAATACCTCCTGCTTAAAACAGAGTATTGTTTTCCCACCAAGGGGTAGATGTACATCTCATTTTTGTTGATATCTCTGCTTCTAAGAGTCCGATATGAAAACATCGTTTCTTTGTTGGTGAGCGTTTGCGGTGCGAAATGTTTCTCATATGGTTTCAAAATTTTCAAGTAATGCATAGATTTTTCGCTAGGGGCCGTAAAGGTAAGTTGCGTTTTCCCCGACGTCTCTGCTTCTAAAACTCCTATTTGAAAAAATCTTCCTGCATCGAAAATAGCTCCTCATTTTAAAAGTTTTAATTGTAATTTTTTATTTTTAATAAGGAATGGTTTGGCCACCTGGGGCGTAAGTGTCTATTTCTGCTTCGGATGTATTTGCATTAAAATCTAAGCTTCTAAGTATTTGATTGAACAAATTATTTCGTTGACTGATACTGCTCACCTCGGAAAACCTTTTGAGAATTCACCTGCTCAAAATAGCGCATAGTTCCATCGCCAAGGGATGTAGATGTATGTCTTATTTTTGTCGATATCTCTGCTTGTAAGGGTCCGTTCTGAAAAACTATTTATTGGTTGAAGAGTTTCCGGCGCGAAATGTTTCTCATATAATTTCAAATGTTTCTTAACGCACAAATTTTTCACTAGAGGCCGTAAGTTTATGTCTCCGTTCACAGCAATATTTGCAGGAAGAAAAGCCGATGTAAAAAATTCTTCTTCGGTCAGTTACTACTAATTATGAAAACACTTTGTGGGTATTTTCTTCCTAAAATAATACACAATTCCGCCGCTAAGGGGCACCAATTTTTAATATACTTTTCTTAATATCTCTGCTTCTAAATGTGCGATTTCAAAACTACTTTCAACACCGAATGCCATTAATATTGTGAAATACTTTAGGTTAATATTTGAGGAGTTTTACAATTCACAGTTCCGTCGCTAGGTGGTGTTTGTGTATTTATGTTTGCAGTTGTATCTCCGCTTCTAAAAGCCCTATTGATAAATTTATTTGTTATATCATGTTTCTTTCTATATCTCGTTTTTTAACTGTTCGATTTGAAAATATGTTTGTTTCTGATACCTTTTTTTCTTCTATAAGAAACTTTTTGTGTGTCATTTGTTAATTCTCATAACATAGTTTTTAGCCGTGGTGAAAGTAAGTAGCTGTTTCTATTTCTGGATATGTTTTAGATTGTAGAAATCCGGTTGATTTTTTTCTAACCGGTTGTACTGACTTTGAATAACTTTGGTAAATTTAATTCAAAAGATGTGCTCACTACAACCGAAAATTCATTGTCATCTTTCTAGTTTTTAATACAGTGGTTTGTTTTCAGTATTTAAAAATGTGCAGGTTACAATGAACTTTTGATGAGTTTTGTCTGCCAGAACATGCTGGCAGACAAAAATACAGCACTTGCTCTAACAGACTTCCAAATATGCCATCTCTCCAGAAGCCCCTTGGATACGATATGCTGAAAAACGCCCCTTGGTCTGATATTGCGGGACAACCTAAATCGTACAACCCTTTATTGTTCTTCTGGTGTGTAAAAACAAGATATTTAGATACGTTCTTGATTTCAATTAATAATTCGCTGGCGGCGCGGTTTTCAAATGCATGTAATAATAGCGCACAGCAAAATATTGAAAAACGGCGCTGTTACTCGGAAATTTTAGTCGAGGAATTGATCTTTGGCATTAGATAATGCACTAGGAAAAGCATTGGCTTTCCTTGAAATCTTTCAGTTCAATTGGCAATATCAAATATTTGAAAGAAAGTTACCTGAAATGATGCTATGTAGTTTATGACTTGAAATGATGTTATGTAAAATATGACTTGAAATTTCGCTATGTAACATGTGACTTGAAATGGTGCTGTGCAGAAGGTATATGTGCAGTAAGTTCATCATCTTTGGTGTTCTGATATGTGTGAGATATTTTGTTAAGTACAGACAACGTGATGCATTTAATCTGCTCTTTTTTTTTAGTGGTGATCAAAAGACGATATTTTGAAATTATTTCCAAAAGCTGAATTCGTTGCTGTAGAAGGGGCTGACCACGTAATACACTCGTTTTATCCTGAATTCTTAACGGAGCTTGTTAAATTTCTGAAGTAAGAGGAAGTGGATAGAAATCCTGACAGAGATCTTTATGCTATCTAACTCATTATAGAGCTTTTGCAGTCAGATCTCATGTTCAACATCAAAGGAATTTTTGTACCAAGTTGTAATTTCATGCAAATAAAATTAATGTAATGAAAGCTTATATTACTTTGTTGATTGTATTTAAAAATCACTTACGGTTGACTAAATTGAAAACGAACTATTAAAATTCAGAATATCCAATTCAAAATATTTGCAGTTCTTCGATGTAAGACTAGATTGATACAACGCTAATTACACTGACGGAAAAAATCCCAACACCACGAAAAAATAGTTGTAGAGGAATGAAATGGCGGCAATACATTTGTATAGGTAACATATTTAATCGATTAAGGTTTTCAATATCACAGCTTATTGTAAGCGCAAGAAGAGCCATTTAAAATGTGAAATAACGCTGGTACACATTAATAACCGGTGTAACCACCAGAATGTTGAATGCAAGCATCGCAACCGTTCATGCATTCTGTATCGTACAGGTGCTGGATGTCAGTTTGTGGGGATAGAGTCTCCATGCCTATTGCACTTGTTCGGTCAATACAGGGACTGGTTAATGCCTGATTGGGGTGACGCTGGAGTTGTCGTCCAATGATGTCCCATACGTGCTCGATTGGTGAAAGATCTGCCGGTGATCTAGCGCCAGGCCCGGCAACATGTCGGACACTCTGTAGACCATGCGTTTAAAAGGTTACAACAGCGGTATGCGGGCGAGCGTTATCCTGTTGTAAAACACCACCTGGAATGCTGCTGCTCATGAATGGCAGCATAACAGGATTGAATCACCAGACCGACGTACAACTGTGCCGTCAGGGTGCGTGGGATAAACCACGCGAGAGTGCTCCTGCTGTCATAGGAAATTGCTCCCCAGACCATAACTCCAGGTGTAGGTCCAGTGTGTCTCGGCCGCAGACAGGTTGATTGCAGGCGCTCACCTGGCCTCCTTCTAACTCAACACACGGCCATCACTGGCACCCAGGCAGAACCGGCTTTCATCCAGAAAACACAACAGATCTCCACTCCGTTCTCCAATGAGGCTCTAGCTTGACACCACTGACGTCGCATGGGAACGGCGGTAGTTTGGAGTAAGTGGAATGCAGTGTACGCTACAGGGCGTCTGGCTCGGAACTGTCCTTCAAGTAACCCGAATTGTAACAGTTCTTTGTGTCACTGTGAGTGGCAACTGCAGCTCGAATTGCTGCCGCAGACGCGGTACGATGTGCCACCGCCATACGCCGTGCACGGCGGTCTTCCCTCTCAGTGAGTGCAACATGGCCGGCAGGAACCCGGTCTTCTTGAGGCAGTACCTTCCCCTTGATGACGACCGCTGCCAACAATCATGCACAGTGGCTACATTCCTGGCAAGTCGTTCTGCAATACCTGCGGGAAAAGAAAATCCACCTTCTCGTAGCCCTATTACACGACCGTCGTTCAAACTCCGTGAGCAGCTGATAATGGCTTCTTCGTCTTCTTAAAGGCATTCTTGGCCGCATCAACACACTACGCCGAAACTCAACGATAACTTTTACGCCTTCACGAACGTTACAGCGCGTATTTACAGAAAACCTGCTTTGCATGTTCCAAGGGGCGCTACTAGCACGTCACAACGTATGCGCCGAGCGCGAAATTTGCCTAGACGATACATCTTACAGATGTACTCTCACCGCCTACCAACTGTCGTTTATCTAACACAACCCCTTCTTGGTGTTGGGATTTTTTTATCCGTCAGTTAATAGATGAAGGAATAGTTGATCATAAAATCACGGGAAACGACGGCAATACGCTTTATTTAAGAGGGTATTTATTAGCCGGACTTATCGTCACTCCATGTACTCTCGAATTTGTAGAGTTCTCCAAAGGCAACAAATTAGAGTTACAGGGTTTTCACATTTTAACATCCGAAGACTCAGGTCCAATTTTTTATTTGTTATATTATAACAATAAATATGTGTGGCAAAGTAAACTG